>JAHCLQ010000626.1:15000-57504 GCA_023678885.1 Pogostemon cablin | reverse complement strand
GAATATGCGAGTCTTACTTGGAAGTAAAAATGATTAATTACCTTTCAAGGTAAAGGGGTGTAGAGCCAAAAGATATATATGGTTGGAATTGGTTCATTCTGATTCAAGAGGGCCTAATATTATCTAGGCGAGAGGTGGTTATGAATAATCGAAGATTATTCTAGATACCGATATATTTATTTGATGCACTGCATGTCTAAATTCTTTGATTTATTCAAGAAATTAACAAGGTTGGTACAGTAAAGCATCATGGAAATATATATCAAGTAATGACGATTTAATCGTCATTACGAGTAACTCTTAGGATAATTAGGAACTATTAATCAGAGGTTGAGATTAAATCTCAGGTGGTCTACACTAGGCATGCCCCAGCTGAATGGTGTGGTGGATAGAAGGAATAAGACTCTTATGGTAATGATTAGATAGATGATGAATTATTTGGAATTACTTAATTCATTTTATGGATAAGCCCTAGAAACAGTAATTCATTTGAATGTTTGTCTGTTTGTGGGATATGCAATATAAAAATGAAGGTGATTTATTTAGTCTAAAAGATCGAAGGGTGATTGTTAACACAAACACTAGATTTTTGGAAAGGGACTATGTAATAAATCACAAACCCATGTATGAGTTGTTCTAAAGGTAGTGAGAAGAAAACACAAAGTATAAGTACCAAGTGTACAAGAGGATATTACCACAAGGTAAACTGCAATGCGTGTCACGTCTGATAACAATTACATGTAGTGCCTTTATTTGCAGTGAGAGGATTATTCGACAACCCGTGAGATACATGTTTTGGGAAAGTCGTAAGACTTGATCCCTAGTAAACATGGTATTATCCCAGGGATACACTTTGCACTACAAATTAAAATGCGGAATCTTAGTAAGTGAATGAATATTAAAATAGAATCGATGGATTTTAAATATAGGTCTGGATGCTTGTTGAACCGCTAAAATGGCGTAAAAGCCATTAGAAGCGGGCATGCAAGAATAAAAAGAGGATCATAGAATAAGGTGAAAAC
Organism: Pogostemon cablin; assembly: GCA_023678885.1. Taxonomy (NCBI): domain Eukaryota; kingdom Viridiplantae; phylum Streptophyta; class Magnoliopsida; order Lamiales; family Lamiaceae; genus Pogostemon; species Pogostemon cablin. The sequence goes on along the minus strand of JAHCLQ010000626.1, from coordinate 56,482 downwards.
CTTGGAAGCAAGCTTGTTGCGAAAAGGTATACTCAGAAAGTAAAGGGTTCGATTATGAGAAAACCTGTTCACCGTAGCTATGCCTAAGTTGATCCGGACTCTTTTATTTGTTGCTACTCATATGAAATATGAGGGATAGCAAATAGATGTCGAGACAGCTTTCTGATTGGAAGTCTTAAGGGAAACATCTATGTGAAGCAACCAGAGTGATTCATTGTAAAGAAGCTAAGAGCATTGTGATAGTGAGCTTAAAAGTGTCCATTAATGGACTAAAACAAGCTTAAGATCATGAAACATCCTTTTGATGAGGTAATCCAGTGACATGGATCTAATCAATGATCGGATGGGTCTTGTGTATTGAAAAGAGTGATGGAAATGTGGTGGTATTTCTTGTACTATACGTAGATAGTATCTTGCTCATTGGAGACAATGAAAGAGTATTTTCGGGCGTATGGGTATGGTTGATAAAGCGGTATGAGATGAAGGACTTAAGAAGAGCAAAATTATCCTTTGATCATGGTAATACGGATCACAAGAAAGGATGTTATGCTTATCTCAAGTTTCATATATAATGATAACGATCCTTACTCGTTTAGCATGTGAATTTATCTAAGTGAAATTGTCGTGTGACAACAAAAGTAGATAAAGAAGATGAAAGCGGTTCCTTATGCTTCGGCAAATGAGGTAAGCTTAATCTAAGGAATGTTATGCACGAGATTGGATATCTGTTTTGCCGATGGCATAACATTGGGTATCAACGTAACCCGGAACAAGATGATGAACTGTTAAAGACATATACTTATGTACCTGAAAAGGACTAGAAACTATATGTAAGGCTTACCGAACAGATTCACTGATTCTTATGGTTACATAGATTCAGATTTTCAAATCAGATAGGGACGACAGTAAATCTACCTCAAAGTTATGCTTTAATTTAGGAAGTTGAGTCATAATTTTGAGGAGTGTTATATAGAAATATATTTCAGACTCCGGACACCATAATTGAAAGAATGAGTAAATTGGAGCCTATGAGGCAGCCAAAGTATCTGTATGACTCTAGAAACTTCAAGATGGACTTCGAAGTGTTTCTAAGTTTTTCCAAGGATATCACAATTTATATTGATGATATTGGTGCAGTTGCAAACTTGAAGGAATCACGAGCCCATAAAGCAATTAAACACATGAGTGCAAGTACCAACCTATTACGAGAAATCGTAATGATGAGGGGAAGTTTTTGTCGCCATAGATTGCATCGGATGACGACCTAGTAAATCCATTTACAAGGACCTTAAGGAGAGAGCTTTTGATGGTCATTGGTAAGTATGGAGTGGAAATCAGATGTATGGCAGAAGACATGACAGCATAGTCTTTTAGTATAAGTGGGAGATTGTTGGATTGTATACAAAAGTCTAAGCTAGCTTTTGTATGAACAATATTGTAACAAATAAATTTGAAATGAGAATCATATGATCAAATGATTGCATCTTATAATTTATTTATATGTATCGATGCAATAGTCCACTTAACTTTTACTATAGATAATATGTTGTGCACAACACAGCGGAAGATCATATTATCGTTTCCTTATAAAGTATAAACTGATGCTCCACAACCGAGATAGATTGGGGACTCTCTATCGGGATGGTTGTAGTTAGGTTTGGGTATTACTTGTCTTGGCTATAAATCACATTAGTGCACTTGTGTGTATTGAGCAGGACCGCTTGAGATCGTTCGACTTATACTTACTTATAGGAGAACTTGATCTCAGAGTTATTATGGAAGTTCGTGCTCTTAATCCCTATACCAATAACCTCGACACGTAGGGAATATGTATTTCTTTGATTCATCAATGGGTGAGATTTACATGTAATTAAATCAACAAACTCGATGAGTTGGGAAGTAGTGTTGTCTCTATGGTGTGCTGTTGATTGTAGAAGGAATCCGTGTCCGTCATAGGTTGATGATGTCCCCCTTGAGGAGCTCATAAAAGGATTAACATGTAAACCCTGCAGGTGGAATTTATTCCGGCATGATAATGAGGTTGAGTGGTACTACTCTTGGATGAAATATTAATTAATTGGGTTGTCAGTAACTTAATTAATTAATGGACATTGTAATATCTTAAACATGGGAGACCAATGGACTTATAATAAGAAGGAGCCCAAAACATAATTTTGGTACGGTAGTGCAATAATAAATTTTAGTGGAATATATTATTATTATTGGACTTAAGTAAAAGCTTTGGGCTAAGCTTGGAACTTAAGCCCAATGGAGGCCCCACCCAATTTCTCCTCCGGTCCCTTGCTGTAGCTCATGTATATAAGTCACCATCGCTTATCTAAGAGCCCTAATCTAATTGATTATTCACGTGTGATGAGGGTTGAGAGTAGATTGAGGAGGTCTCGTAGATCGTCGCCCACACGACGTCGAGATCGGACTTGGGACATACAGCAGAAGATCAGAAGGTAGTTTGCTGCTGCTGTCTGCGACATTGCGAAATTTGTATAAATTCGTATATTGCTCAGAATTTGATGATCAATATACTGACAGAAAGCCATCGAAGAGAGGATCGTCTGAACACAAAGATCACTCAATTCCGATATCAGACGAGGAAGTTATGGCCATTCTTGTGGGACTAGCGCAGGCTGCCTGCGAGAATTAATCTTCATCAACATACCCTGTGAAAGGTAATCGTTTCTATGATTTATTGCTTCCGTCTCGCTGTGTAGAAACGCATGGTAATCTAACGGTTCACGTTAACCAAACTATCGAACGCTAACAATTTCCATAATAACAGAGATCAAGTTCTACTATATAGTCAGTATAAGACGAACGATCTCAGGCGATCCTACTCAATATGCACAAAGCATACTAATGTGATTTTATAGTCAAGACAAACTATTACCAATCACACTACAAACCATACGGGTAGAGAGTCCCATCTATCTCGGTTGTGAGCATCTATTTATACTTTATAAGGAAACTGATAATATGATCTTCCGCATGTTGTCGCACAACATATTATCTACAGTATAAGTAAATGGACTATTGCACCGTGCATATAAATAAATTATAGATGCAATCATTTGATCATATGATTCTCTTTTCAAATATTGTTATAAAATTGTTCATACTGAAGCTAGACTTTTAGTATACAACCCAACAATTATATAGGCTACAACGGGGACCAGGAGGAGAAAATTAGGGTTTGGGCCCCCATTGGGCTTAAGCATCCAAGTTTAGCAAAACTTATACTTAAGTCCAATAATAATAAATCATTCCACTAAAGAAATATTATTGCACTGCCACCCTAATCCCAAATTACGTTTTTGAGCTCCTTCTTATTATGAGCCCGTTACTCTCCCAGGTTTTAAGATTCAATGCCCATTAATGAATTAAGTTACTGACAACTCCATTAATTAATATAATTATTAAGAGTAGTACCACTCAACCTTATTATCATGTCAGAATAAATCTACCTGCAGGGTTTACATGATAATCATTATGAGCTTCTCAATGGGACATCATCAACCAGTTTTGTTAGGACACGGATTCCTTCTACAATCAACAACACACCATAGAGACAGCACCATCTCCTAACTCATCAAGCATATTGATTTAACAATTAAATCTCACCCATTGATGAAATAAAGAAATAAATACTGACTTATGTGTCGAGGTTAATGTATAGGGATTAAGACTACGAAAATCCATAATAACAGAGATCAAGTTCTATTATATAGTCAGTGTAAACCGAATGATCTTAACAACGGTCCTATTCAATACACCCAAAGCGCACTAGTGCAATTTTATAGTCAAGACAAACTAATGCCAAATCACACTACAACCATACCGATAGATAGTCCCCTTCAATCTCGGTTGTGAGTATCTATTTATACTTTATAAGGAGCCGATAATATGATCTTTCGTGTGACGCCGCAACCATATTATCTACAGTATAAAGTAAATGAAATTTTACAATAATAAATAATTGCAAACGTTTGACCACATGATTCTCATTCCAAATATTGTCAAAACATTGTTTTCATACCAAAAGCAAGACTTTTAGTATACAATCTAATAGTTCTGGATTACCTTGATACTCACTGACTATGCCTTTGGCAAAATAGATATCTAATCTCATGTATAGCATTCCATAGATTTAGCTTCCTTATGTCCAAAGCATAGGGAACCGCCTTTATCTATTTTATCTTCTTTTGTGTCTTAAGAGACAAATCCTTAGATAAAGTCACATGCTAAAATGAGCAAGGATTGTATCATTTCATGAAGCTTGAGACAAGCACAACATCCTATCTTGTGATCATTATTACTATGATCGCAAGGATATACTTTACATCTCTTGAGTCCTTCATTTCACACTGCTTTATTAACCATGCCCATTACGCTCGATAATATTCTTTCATTGTCTCCAATGAGCAAGATATTATCTACGTACATACAAGAAATACCACCACATTTCCGTTACTCTTTTCAACACACAAGATCCATCCGAACATTGATTAAATCCTTATGACTGGATTTCCTTATTAAAATGGATAATCTTGAAGCTTGCTTTAGTCCATTAATGGATACTTTTGAGCTTTCATTCAAAATGTTCTTAGCCTTTGCAACGAATCACTCTGGTTGCTTCAGAAAGATGTTTTTCTCAAGACTTTCAATCAGGAAAGCTGTCTTGACATCTATTTGATTTACCTCATAATTAATATGAGCAGCAATAAAAGAATCCGGATCGACATAATGTGATCGATCCTCTTTTAATTTTTTGTAGAGCCCACATCCAATGGCTTTTATACCATTTAATGGTTCTACAAGCTTCCAGAGTTGATTTAGAATCCATTGCAACTTGATAAGATGCTGCATTTTGATCTTGTAGTGCTTCGTCGTGTCCATGGGCCGATTTTATATTTACTAGGGACCAAGTCTCACGACTCTCCCAAAACATAAATCTTTTTGGTTGTGAAACAAACCTCCTACTACGACAAGGCACTACATGCAATTGTGTATCAGATGTGACACGTGATACAATTTACTTGTGGTATATCATCTTGTAGTCTTGGTACTAAAATTTATGTTTACCTTCTCATATTTTTGAACAACTTATACATGAATTTGTAATTTATTAATAGTCCTTTCCAAAATCTAGTGTTCGTGGTTAACAATCATTTTCTGATCCTTTTGGACTATTAAATAAACCACCCTTCATTTTTCTAGGATATCCAATAAACATCAATTCGACATGTTGTTCTAGGGCTTACCTATAAAATGAATTTAGTAATCCAAATAACTCATAATCCATCTATCTTTTCCATAAGAGTCTTATTCCTTTTTTTCACCACACCATACAGCTGTGTTATGCCCGATGTAGACAACTTGGGATTCAATCCTAACTTTTGATTAATAGCTCCTAACTATCCTAAGAGGTATCGCCATCACGACTAAATTATAATGACTTGATATATTTTTCATAGACCTCAGAATTCAATGTGTGATATACTGATAGAAAGCCATGGAAGAAAGAATCATTTTGGAATGTAGATCACTCAAATCTGATATTGGATGAGAGAATTATGCCCAAAACGGTGAGGCTATATAGGATGCCAGCGAGAATTCATCTTCTCCAACATACCCTGGTGAAAGATATATGTTTCTTGTTTTCTTGCTTCCGCTAACTGTTAGAAACGTTTGGAACCCTAACGGTTCACGTTAACCAAATGATCAAATGCCAAAAATCTTTTCATGGCTCTATACCCCTTTGCCTTGAAAAGGCAATTAATCATTTTCACTTCCAAGTAAGACTCACTAGTTCGATAGTTTCCACTCCCAATAAACCTTACGGTCCATCGGCTATCAACTTAGAATGGTACTTAAGTAATATGATCTAGTTTTAGATCTTAAAAGTATGTTTGGTTCATTTCTGAAGGTTCCTTCTCTTACTAACATTAAAAGATGCATTATTAATTACTATTTGTGCATCCATGGGATTAACATGATTTAAGAGTGTACAAATTATCACCCTCGTACCATAACAGATTATAGCTCTATTCTTTATTATAATGACCATGTTATTTAAATGAAATAGAGTATCCATCCGTAAATTCATAGAAACCGAAATAAAATTCTTTCTATGAAAACGTACGTAAAGTCAATTTCTCTTAGTCAAACATTTATTCATATCATAAGATAAATAAATAATTCCCACTGCAACAGCCACTACTTTCGTAGCTTACCCATGTACTTAATTATCTAATCATCACTATGTTTAAAACATTTAATGATTCCGGTACCTACACACAACGTGTCAGTAAACGCCATCATTAATCATGTTTCAACAATAAGTAAATAAGATACTTCCCTTGTTCACTTATTGATGAAATTGGTTTTCCTCGCCACACGTTTTGTTAGAAGTTTCCCACCATATATAACTTATTGTAATTCAGGTGAAACTTGCTAAAAACGTTTAGGCAAACTATGAAAAACAAATTGAGCTAGGTTTCCCCTTCAATTTCTATTCCAAGTATTTCCAACTCATTCATCAAGTTAACCATGACCTCTTGTCTTTCAAATTATTCAAGTATCCAAAGAGTCGCATTAGACCATTATATTTCTATGAACCTCTCACCTCTTTTCTAAAGACTTAAATAGGCATCTGAAGGCGTCCTAAGTGAGAACACATTTTATTTTCCTTAGCAGTAATAATTAAAACCAAGATTCTTTTCTAATCATTTATTATGGACCAGTGAATATTATTTCCTTTAGTTAACAATAAGCGAAATAAACTATTCAAAAATTCAGAGAATCAAATAAATAAATACGACGATCAAACTCTTCGAATTTAAATTTTATATTAATTTTATTAATAAACAATATAAAATAAATTTATCGACATCTTAAGCACCGTGAATTTTTGTGCCACGTTAGTGTGGACGTATATGATTAGAGCTATTTTCACCTACATTTTAGTGTCTTTTTATATGTGTTTTCGTATGATTTTATCCGTATTTTATATCTTATTTGGTTGTGTTTTGTATTTTTATTGAAATGTGTGTGAATGAGCCTAAACATGATAAGAAAGATGTAGGAAAAAACGGATCTCAATTCGGAGTTGAAACGAGGGAGAACGAGCCAAAACAGTGAAGAAATGCAGGAGCCAGCACCAACACGAGCCGTGTAGCCAACACGGCCCTGTAAGAGTTGGCCGTGCGGTGACATCTAGTCATTCAACACGGGCAACTTCTGGTCGTGTCCAGTTGCACGAGTCGAGTTGGGAGCACGAGCCGTGTAGCCAACACGGCCCTGTAAGAGTTGGCCGTGTACCGACATCAGAAGAGCCAACACGATCACCCTGTGCCCGTGTTACAACACACGACTCGTGTTGCAGCACATGACTCGTGTTGCAGCACACGAGCCGTGTTGCGTAACACGGCCCTGTAAGGCGAGGCCGTGCGGCAGCATCAGAAGACACAACACGACCACCTTGTGGCCGTGTTGCGGAGCACGACTCGTGCCGTGTATTTTCCTGCTGAAATTTCCAGATCCTTCTAGAAGCCTCCAAAGGGGTATAAATACCCCTTTATTCAACAATTGGCAGAAGATCCGAAAATCCCATCATCTACACACACATCACACACCATTTCTTCCATTTTCCACCATCATCTTCATCCACCTTCATCCATCTTGATCCATCTACATCATCTCCATTAATTCTCCATAAAAACTTCATCCCTTCCATTGGGTGTGAGAGATCTCAAGAAATCAAGAGCTAGAGGTGGAGATCAAGAAGAATAGAAGATTCTCTTCAAGAAATTGATAGGGAAGAATCCATTCATTTTGTATTTCTTTAGATCTAAGACTATGGGTATTTGTAATGAATCATTTATTTGTTTTATTACTTTTATCATGTTAGGCTAATCCCTCTAGTGGGATTAGGAATATGAAGAGCATATTAGATTTATATTATCATGTGGATTTAATTGGTTTTTGATTTAATTGATGTTGATTTCTATTCATGGAGTTTAATTGTCTTGATATTGTGATGGCATGGTTTGTTATTCATGAATGTTTATTGGTTTAATGGTTTGTTGATCAATGGATTATTTGTGGTAATTAAATGCTATCATGATGTTCATGTATGTATTGCTTGGAGTGAGACGGAAACGACCCTCTATAGTATTAGGAAGGCATGAATATACATTGAGTTTGGGTTTGACCGAAAGGATATTTGAATTCAATGAGGGGAACCAATCCATTCGTTGGCCTTAGTACACAAAAAGGGAGAGTTTAATCTAACTAGTACCTAGATGGAAGGGGTTAATGTTGGGCTTTGATCTTTAGTGCTTTTGGGATTCTAAAATGGATCAACAACCTTTGTAACCCGAAAGGGAGCTTAGGATACAATCGTGATCACCCTTAGTCTACATCAATTGAGTTGAATTCCTTTTGCATGATAATATGAATCGAGTGTGCTTGGATGTTTCTAATCCCATGTTTTTCCATACTTGAACTTTAGCACCCATTTTCTTTACTTGTCATTTCTCTTATTTGCTATTCTTATTTACTTGCTCCATACTTTAGTTGTTAATCATCTCAAAACCCCCCGATCATCTTTACAAAAACAACATGAACATGAGCTCACATATTTTGCTAGTCCGAACATAACTCCTTATTGGATTGATAATTTTTCTTGGGATATACTACTACAACGATCGAGTATTCTTGCTCGTGAGTGCACAAAAATAGGCAAACAATATATAAACCCGAACATTCGCAAGAGAAGGTTTTACCCATTAATTCCATACGTCATAATTAATCTTATGACTCAATGATTAATAGTCGGTTGTCCTTTAGCCATGCAATTTTATAGCAATGACTCCGTTGGGGAGGATACATATTAATTGCACCTAAGAGTATACCATTATTTGATATTAACTACATTACCTGAGTTTATGTGTCTTACAGTTGGAGAAGTCCACATGCCCTCAAATAATTTCCTACAATAATCAAATATTAATTTGTACTATTGATCCGCAAATAAAACTCATCCGTTGGGGAGGAAGGCACTATAGTTGACTCATAAGCTTACTTGCATCACATTACAAATAATAATTTTTAATGAAATTTATTCCAGTGATCCACAAATAAAACTCATACGTTGGGGAGGAAGGCACTAAAACTGACTCATAAGCTTACTTGCATCACTTAATATATCAACAATGGAGGCCGCGGGATCACGACCAATCCCTCTCCCACTTAGTTATTTAACAAGAGGGTTTTTGCATGCATATAATATAACAGATATAATATACGCAAAAAAACATGCTATTATTACGGCAAATAAGACAGTAAATCAAATAACACATGCATTCTAAATATATAATAATAATTGGCAAATAAAACAATTACAGCAATTATATATAAGAAAAAATAAATAAATAAGTTGACATGGTCAACAAGCATGAAGCATGTGACTTTTCCAGCAATTAGGATAAAATTTGGGCCCTTAGTCAAACATCCCGCATACATTGCAAGAACCACTCATGTACCGAGCCTACAACCTCCCTGCCTAGTCATCATTATCACACATGGATTCATAGCCCCAAGCCAATTCCCTCATGATTACACAGCCTGTAGCAGAAACCACTGCCCGAAACTGCCTAAAACTGCAAAGTGACTGCAGCTGCTGATAAAACTGCCCGCCAAAAATGCCGCCATTCCAGCCAGCTCACCGAAAAATTACTGTGGTCGAAGTACCATTGTGAACGTGAGTAGGCTGCCGATGCAGCGCTATCCTCCGATGAACTTTCACCAGAATTTCCATCCCTGATCATGCTGGAGGACGCCAGAGCTCCCTTCATACTCCCGTTAGAGCTTATCGGAGTCGCACCATCTGCGATAATAATTGCCAGCGTCTAGCAACATCGTGTTGCCAACAACCGCCCTTGCTATCATGTTCTGCCACCGTGCCAAAAATTGGCTGTCGTGTTCCGCCATGCCAGTGCCAGAGAATAAAGCCATCACCCAGCCACGCCTGACCCGCTCGAACCCTATGCAGACTGACATAAGACCATTTTAGACTTGCTCTAAATAGGTAGTGACCCACTCAGAACGTGCATAGACTTGCTCAGAAGACTTGCTAGGCCCGTTCGAAACTATGCTTGGTTCGATCGCAACCCTGCCTGGCCTGCCATGAAACTTCGTCGGAAGCACGTCGTGAGTCAGCGGGATACCAGGTGTTCCTCCTTCGATGCCAACCACTGCTCACTGTAAAGCGACGAAAACAATGCAGTCAGCAGGAGAATTCACTCAGAATAATGCTTCGAACCTGCCACTACCATGTCTGACCTGATCAGAATAGCTCGGAAATCCCTCAGACTCGCCCGAAACTGGCGTGACTCACCCTTACTGGCACACCCAATAGCGTTGTGCCCTTACAACTTTTAGCCTGTTTCACCGTAGTCCAGCGCTCATGCCGTAAAATGGAAAGACCCACAGCGAACCACGTCAAGCACCAGGCCACTACTGATAATGGTTCGTGCGATCATTATCCAGCCTGCACTGAAACAATGCTAAAAAAATGCCCGCCACCTGAAGAACCAGCGCCGTCAATTGTCGGCTATATGCCAGCAGTGGCTACCGGTCACCCCACCTGCCGCCATTGTAATAAGATGCCATTCATGTTGCTTTCATCCAACAGCCATGAAGCCCTAACAGCGCCATCCAAGGAGGTTCATCCACCGACAGTCACGACTTCATACAGCGTACGCAGCCTGACCCATTGACCACAAGCCACCTTTTAGCATTCTACTTTCATCAAGGACCATGATAGCCGTGCTCATTCATCACCGCTGCAGCCCTCATCATGTACAGACGTAGGCTTTCACCACCCATCAGCGGACACACCGTCGACTTCAACACCATCGCTCAACCCAACCATCGTTTAAGCTCGTGAGATGTCGGGCGATGTTCGTGTGTGAGTGTACAATATGGGGCAGTCATGCATAATATGATTAGGGTTTATACAGATTGCACCAAGAATTCAAAACCCTTTCACCATGCGATCATTATTCAAAATAATTCTCATAATTCACTTCAAACCCTAGCTTAACATGTCACGTTTAGCCTTAGAACCTATGCTCTAATACCAATTATTGGCATTTGGATATTTTGGTTAATGTGAACTGTTAGAGTTAAATGCAATTCTACAGCAGCAGAAGCATAAGTGTAGAAACGAATTACCTTTCACCATGATTGATGTAGAGATTGAATTCTCATTGACAGCCTGTGCAGCCTCATGGTTTTAGGTATATCTCTCTCATCCAATATCAGAATTGAGTGATCTATGCTCCAAAATGATTCTCTCTTCAGTGGATTTCCAACTGCTTATCAAATGTACAGTTTCGACTTCCACACAATTTTAGAAAAATTGGTGAAGTTGATGGATAGAAATAGCAAACGACCTTCCGCTCTGCTATTGTATTCCTATGCCACGTCTTGATGTTGTGTGGGCAACGATCTACAAAACAATCTCAATATGCAGTCGAAATCCCTCTTTCACGTAATTTAGTGTGTGAAGTATATCTAGACTGATGAGATTCGCTATTATATAGGCTACAACAGGGACCAGGAGGAGAAAATGAGCATCATGATGAAGTAAATGAGTTTCATAATGAAGAAAATGAACATTATGATGAAGAAATGAGCATCATGATCAAGAAAATATGCATCATGATGAAGAAAATGATCATCATGATGAAGAAAATGAGAATCATGACGAAGAAAATATGCATCATGATTTAGAAAATAAGCATCATGATGAAGAAAATGAGAATCATGATGAAGAAAATATGCATCATGATGAAGAAAATGATCATCATGATGAAGGAAATGAGCATCATGATGAAGAAATGAGCATCATGATGAAGAAAAATATGCAACATGATGAAGAAAATATGCATCATGATAAAGAAAAATGAGCATAATGATGAAGAAAATGAGCATCACAATGAAAAAAATATGAATCATGATGAAGAAAATGAGCATCATGATTAAGAAAATATACATCATGATGAAGAAAATGAGAATCATGATGAAGAAAATATACATCATGATTAAGAAAATATGCAACATGCTGAAGAAAATGAGAATCATGATGAAGAAAATAGGCATCATGATGAAGAAAATGAGCATCATGATGAAGAAAATGAGCATCATGATGAAGAAATGAGCATCATGATGAAGAAAATATGCAACATGATGAAGAAAATATGCATCATGATGAAGAAAAATAAGCATAATGATGAAGAAAATGAGCATCACGATAATAAAAATATGCATCATGATGAAGAAAATGAGCATCATGATTAAGAAAATAGGCATCATGATGAAGAAAATTTGAATCATGATGAAGAAAATTTGAATCATGATGAAGAAAATGAGCATAATGATGAAGAAAATGAGCATCATGATAAAGGAAATGAGCATCATGATAAAGAAAATGAGCATCATGATGAAGAAAATATGCATCATGATGAAGAAAATAAGCATTCTTCATGATGAAGAAAATGAGCATCATGATGAAGAAAATATGCATCATGATGAAGAAAATGAGCATCATGATGAAGAAAATATGCATCATGATGAAGAAAATGAGCATCATGATGAAGAAAATGAGCATCATGATTAAGAAAATATGCATCATGGTGAATAAAATGAGCATCATTATTAAGAAAATATGCATTATGATGAAGAAAATTTGCATTATGATGAAGAAAATGAACATCATGATGAAGAAAAAGAGCATCATGATGAAGGTAATGAGCATCATGATGAAGAAAATATGCATCATGATGAAGAAAATGAGCATCATGATGAAGAAAATATGCATCATGACGAAGAAAATATGCATAATGATGAATAAAATGAGCAACATGATGAAGAAAATGAGAATCATGATAAAGAAAATATGCATCATGATGAAGAAAATGAGCATCATGATGAAGGAAATGAGCATCATGATGAAGAAAATGAGCATCATGATGAAGAAAATAAGCAACATGATAAAGAAAATATGTATCATGATGAAGAAAATGAGCATCATGATTAAGAAAATGTGCATCACGATGAAGAAAATGAGCATCATGATTAAGAAAATATGCATCAAAATTTGCATCATGATCAAGAAAATGAGCATCATGATGAAGAAAATGAGCATCATGATGAAGGAAAAGAGCATCATGATGAAGAAAGAGAGCCTCATGATGAAGGAAATGAGCATCATGATGAAGGAAATGAGCATAATGATGAAGAAAATATAAATCGTGATGAAGAAAATGAGCATCATGATTAAGAAAATATACATCATGATGAAGAAAATGAGCATCATTATTAAGAAAATATGCATTATGATGAAGAAAATTTGCATCATGATTAAGAAAATGAGCATCATGATGAAGAAAAAGAGTATCATTATGAAGGTAATGAGCATCATGATGAAGAAAATATGCATCATGATGAAGAAAATGAGCATCATGATTAAGAAAATATGCATAACGATGAAGAAAATTTGCATCATGACGAAAAAATGAGCATCATGATGAAGGAAAAGAGCATCATGATAAAGAAAAAGAGCATTATGATGAAGGAAATGAGCATCATGATGAAGGAAATGAGCATCATAATGAAGAAAATAAGCATTATGATGAAGAAAATTAGCATCATGATGAAGAAAATATGCATCATGAGGTATAAAATGAGCCTCATGATGAAGAAAATGAGCATCATGAAGAAGAAAATGAGCATTATGATAAAAAAAATGTATCATGATGATGAAAATGAGCATCATGATGAAGAAAATGAGCATCATGATGAAGAAAATGTGCATCATGATGAAGAAAATATGCATCATGATGAAGAAAATGAGCATCACGATAAAAAAAATGAGCATTATGATGAAGAAAATATGCATCATGAACAAGAAAATGAGCATCATGATGAAGAAAATGAGCATCATGATGAAGAAAATGAGAATCATGATGAATAAAATATGCATAATGATGAATAAAATGAGCATCATGATGAAGAAAATGAGAATCATGATAAAAAAAATATGCATCATGATAAAGAAAATGAGCATCATGATGAAGAAAATGAGCATCATGATGAAGAAAATATTCAACATGATGAAAAAAATATGTATCATGATGAAGAAATTGTGCATCACGATGAAGAAAATATGCATCATGATGAAGAAAATGAGCATCATGATTAAGAAAATATGCATCATGATGAAGAAAATTTGCATCATGATTAAGAAAATGAGCATCATGAAGAAGGAAAAGAGCATCACGATGAAGAAAAAGAGCATCATGATGAAGGAAATGAGCATCATGATGAAGGAAATGAGCATCATAATGAAGAAAATAAGCATCATGATGAAGAAAATGAGCATCATGATGAAGAAAATATGCATCATGAGGTAGAAAATGAGCATCATGATGAAGAAAATGAGCATCATGAAGAAGAAAATGAGCATCATGATAAAAAAAATGCATCATGATGAAGAAAATGGGCATCATGATGAAGAAAATGAGCATCATGATGAAGAAAATATGCATCATGATGAAGAAAATATGCATCATGATGAAGAAAATGAGCATCACGATAAAGAAAATGAGCGTTATGATGAAGAAAATATGCATCATGAACAAGAAAATGAGCATCGTGATGAAGAAAATGAGCATCGTGATGAAGAAAATGAGAATCGTGATGAAAAAAATATGCATAATGATGAAGAAAATGAGCATCATGATGAAGAAAATGAGAATCATGATAAAGAAAATATGCATCATGATGAAGAAAATGAGCATCATGATGAAGGAAATGAGCATCATGTTTAAGAAAATGAGCATCATGATGAAGAAAATATGCAACATGATGAAGAAAATATATATCATGATGAAGAAAAATGAGCATCATGATGAAGAAAATGTGCATCACGATGAAGAAAATATGCATCATGATGAAGAAAATGAGCATCATGATTAAGAAAATATGCATCATGATGAAGAAAATTTGCATCATGATCAAGAAAATGACCATCATGATGAAGAAAATGAGCATCATGATGAAGGAAAAGAGAATCATGATGAAGAAAGAGAGCCTCATGATGAAGGAAATGAGAATCATGATGAAGGAAATGAACATAATGATGAATAAAATATGCATCGTGATGAAGAAAATAAGCATCACGATGAAAAAATGAGCATCATGATGAAGAAAATGTACATCATGATGAATAAAATGAGCATCATGATGAAGAAAATATGCATCATGATGAAGAAAATGAGCATTGATGAGGTGGATGAGATCGTGAAGGAAGATATGTCCTTGATCCTTTCTAAGGATCCTTTGGAGACATGCGTGATGGAGTCTCTTACTTTTCCTACCACAGAGCTAGATGAGCTCTCTAATGAGGTATATATTGAATTTTTTGTAAACCTACTTGCTTTGGGTGATGATAGGTATGAGTCACAAAGGACCAAGATTGAAGAGGTTAAGTGGACTAGGAAGTATTTACCATTGGATAGAGAAAGCACAATTAAAGAAGAAAAAAAAGAGGAGCTGAAACCATTACTGGAACACTTGAAGTATGCCTATTTAGGTGACAATGAAATATATCCGGTTGGTCCCTTATTGATGATCAACTCCATGAATTATTAGATGTTCTTAGGAAGTATAAGTCTATGATTGGTTGGTCTCTTGATGATTTGAAAGGAAATAGTCCATCATATTGCATGCATAGGATAAGATTGTTAGATGAGGCCAAGAGTAGCCTTCAGAATCAGCGGGGGGTAAATCCCTCTATTCACGAAGTGATTAGAAAGCAAATCTTAACATGGCTAGATGCATGAATTATATATCCAATTAGTGATAGTCCCCATGCGAGTCTATTACATATTGTTGCTAAAAAGGGGAGCATGACTATTGTGAAAGCCGATGATGGATAGACTCTAGCCACTAGGATTTCTATGGGATGGTGTGTGTGTACTGACTACAGGAAACTGGATGAAAACACATGGAAAGACCATTTTCCCATTCCTTTCATGGATCAAATGCTTGATTGTCTTGCAGGGTATGATTTTTATTGTTTATTGGATGGGTACTCGGGTTATAATCAAATCACGATTGCACCCGAGGACCAGGAAAAGACTACTTTCACATGCCCTTATGGAACTTTTGCTTCTAGAAAGATGCCTTTTGAATTGTGTAATGCACCTGCTACATTTCAGCGCTGCATGATGACCATATTTGATGGGTTTATAGAAAAGATCATTGAGGTGTTTGATGCGCGTTTTCTTTGATGGGTCAAAGTCCCATCGTGAACGCGAGTAAGCTGCCGATACAGCACTATACTCTGACGAACTTTCACCAGAATTTCCATCCCTGATCACACTGGAGGACGCCAGAGCTCCCTTCATAATCCCGTTAGAGCTTACTGGGGTCACGCCGTCTGCAATAATAATCGCCAGCGTCCAGCATCATTGTGTCACCAACAGCCACCCTTGCCATCATGTTCTGCCACCATACCGAAAATTGGCTATCGTGTTCCCCATGCCGGTGCTGGAGAATAAAGCCGTCACCCAGCCACGCCAGACCTGCCCGAACCCTATGCAGACCGACCGAAGACCATTCCAGACTCGCTCCAAATAGGCTGTGACCCGCTCAGAATGTGCATAGACTTGCTTAGAAGACTTGCTAGGCCCGTTCAAAACTATGCCTGGTTCGATCGCAACCCTGCCTGGCATGCCATGAAACTCCGCCGAAAGCGCGTCGTGAGACAGCGGGATACCAGGCCTACCTCCTTCGACACCAACCGCTGCTCACTGCAAAGTGACGGAAATAATGCAGCCAGCAGGAGAATTTGCTCAGAATAATGCTTCAAACCTTCCACTACCATATCTAACCTGATCAGAATAGCTCGAAAATCCCTCAAACTCACCCAAAATTGGCGTGACTCACCCATGCCGATGAAACCCAACAACGCTATGTCCTTACAGCTTTCAACCCATTTAACCGTAGTCCAGTGCTCATACCGTAAAGTGGAAAGACCCATCGCGAGTCACGTCAAACACTAGGCCACTACTGATAATGGTTCGTGCGATCGTTATCCAACCTGCACTAAAACACTGCCAAAAAATGCCCGCCACCTGAAGAATAAGCGCCATCAATTGCCGGCTATATGCCAGTAGCGGCTACCAGTCACCCCACCTACTGCCGTCGTAAACATGATGCCATTCATGATGCTTTCATCCAACAGCCATGAAGCCCTAATAGCGCCATTCAAGGAGGTTCATCCACCAACAGTCATGACTTCATACAGTGTATGCAGCCTGACCCATCGACCACAAGCCACCTTTCAGCATTCTACTTTCATCAAGGATAGTGATAGTCCCATGCGAGTATTACATGTTGTTTGTAAAAAGGGGGGCATGACTATTGTGAAAGCCGATGATGGAGAGACTCTAGCCACTAGGATTTCTATGGGATGGTGTGTGTGTGTACTGACTACAGGAAACTGAATGAAAACACATGCAAAGACCATTTTCCCATTCCTTTCATGGATCAAATGCTTGATCGTCATGTAGGGGATGATTTTTATTGTTTATAGGATGGTTACTCGGGTTATAATCAAATCATGATTGCACCCGAGGACTAGGAAAAGACTACTTTCACATGCCCTTATGGAACTTTTGCCTTTAGAAATATGCCTTTTGGATTGTGTAATGCACCTGCTACATTTCAGCGCTGCATGATGGCCATATTTGATGGGTTGATAGAAAAGATCATGGAGGTGTTTGATGTGCGTTTTCTTTGCACGCAAAATTAATCCCCAAGTATTAAGGATATCAGTTGCAGCTTAAGCAAGCGACCAAGTGAATATCGAACCCAAATGATGGCGTATTATCAATTTAATTATTATCTAAATTAATTAAGATAAGATGACAATTAAGATTGAGGTTTGAATTATTAATCTATTGACAAAAATATAAAATAATAATTAAAATAAAATAAATACTAGAAGAATTACGAAAGTGACTCAAGAGAGAGAATAGGTAACCTTAGGATAATCAAGTTTCACTCATTAATTTCACTTCCATGTGTTGATGTCCGACTCTGCCTTATGGAATATGAACGCATCGCTAAATCATGCATATCTACTCTATAAACACAAGTAAACATGCGTGTAACATGTGTGAATAACCTTGGAGCAAGAGATATAATTCCACCCCCCTTTCTTGGTACTATCAGTATCAATTATTTCCCTGGCCAATTGGTACTCTAACCTGATATGATCTCCCTTTATAGGTACTATAAAATTATCCTCTTTATCCTACTTAATAACCTTAATTCAATTCAATTAATAAGTATTCATATAAGATAGTTCTATTGAAGCTTCGGAGTCCCCTCACTTAGAATCATAACATGAAATCCTGTTCAGTGGTGAACGTACTCAATCTACAACTAAGGTATATATTCAGACTCTATATACCAATTGAAGATGCACAAAACGATCGTGAATATAGATTAAGAAAGCACAATCATATATAAAATAAATCCACAAGTAGTGTTGTACAGAGTTTACACACGGAAGTTCAATTAATTCATAAAAACCTTAACAACCCTAGTTCTACCAAAAAGGCTCTAGCCCATGATGTTGCGAAGAACAATCATGGGTGTTTGATAGATCTTACCCGTAGTCCAGAAAATACAAGATAAATTCGAAAACGAACAAATCCTAGATGTGGGCATCGTCGCGTCCTTCTCTATCTTGAATCCTCCTCTTAGTTCTCCTCTTGATTCTACAAACGAATCTTCAAAGTGATGAATGGATGGAGGAAATGATGTGGATGATGGTTGGGGGATGATCCCCTCTTGTGGGGTGTGGTATTGCGTTGTGGCCTCTCTCTAATCCAATCTCTATTCTCTTCTCCCCCAATTTATGAATAATGATGTGAAATATATATAGGTGTGAGAAGGGAATTAAATAAGAAAATAAATATATATAGGTGAACCATGGAGGATTATGTGATAAGGAGATAAATTAGGTAATTTTCGGAAATTTTTGGAAAATCTCGAAAATTCTCGCTGGTAGCTACGCGACTTCACGATTTTAAACATAAATTTGAGTGATTCTTATGCTCATACGATCCTCTCTTCCTTGGCTTTCTATCTATATAAATAACTGACAGAAACTCCAAGATTTGAAGGTGTAACAAGCCATGCAAAGTAACACAGCTGTTCTGTTCGCCACAGCTCGCGCGACGTCACCATGTTGATCATAACTTTCTCGTTAGGATTCTAATTGAGGTGTTCTTTATGCCAAAACGACCCTCTCTTCAGTGGATTTCCAACCATGTATCACACTTCCCATTTAGAGCTCCACACAAATACAGAAAAATTGCACAAGTTGGATGTGCATTTTTTAGTTCATACACAAATTGCATCTTTTCTCCAACTTTGCACTTTTGATCCCCTTTTCCACTTAAAACACAATAAAATACCTCAAGTGCACTTTTTTCTCATATATATGGAATATAAGATACATGTGCTAATATATAATAATAATTCTCATAAAAAATGTGTTAAATTGGACAATCAAACACGCTAATTTCCACTCTCAACAGTGTTTATGGATGATTTTTTCTGTGTTTGGTTCCTCTTTTGATATTTGTTTATCTAACCTAGCTACTGTTTTGAAGAGACGTCAAGAAACTAATCTTTTCGTGAATTGGGGGAGGTGCCACTTCATGGTGAGAGATGGGATTGTTCTTGGACACCATATTTCGGCATAGAGATTGCATGTGGATAGAGAAAAAGTGGTGGCTATTGAGAAGCTTCCACCACCTACTAATGAAAAGGGAGTGTGGTCCTTCCTTGGAAATGCAGGATTTTATAGGAGATTTATCAAGGACTTTTCAAAATACTCCAATTCGTTGTCTCACTTACTTGAAAAAGATGTTCCTTTTATTTTTGATGATGAATGTCTAACAGCTTTTCAGGTTTTAAAGGAGGCACTTATTACTGCACCTATCTTGATCAAACTGGATTGAATTCAACCGTTTATACTTATGTGTGATGCAAGTGATCAAGCACTTGGAGTGGTGCTTGGGCAGATGAATGAGAAGAAGTTTTGTGCCATCTACTATTCGAGTAAGACATTTGATGAAGCACAAAAGAACTACACTGTCACTAAAAAGGAGTTTCTAGCTGTGGTGTATGCATTCAATAAGTTTCATTAATATTTGATTGGCATGAAGACCATTGTGTACACGGATCATTCTGAGATCCGATACTTGATGGAGAAGAAGGAAGTGAAGCCAAGGATCATTAGATGGATCCTTCTTCTGTAGGAATTTGAAATGGAGAGAATGTGTTGGCGGATCACCTATCAAGGTTGGAGACAAGGGAGCATTGTGATGATTCTTTTGAATACATAGAATAGATGTTTCCCGATGATAAGATCATGGCGGTGTTTGCTGAAGGAGCAGAGAGAGCTTATGTTGTAGCTGCCCAACGAGTGGATCCATGGTATGCGAATTATGTAAATTACATAGCCGTAGGAGAAATTCCAAGAGATCTCAACAGGTATCAACTTGTGAAGTTTAAGAGGGATGTTGAGACTTTCATATGGTATGATCTGTTCGTCTACGAGATTTATATGTATTCTATCGTCTGTAGGTGTGTGCCCGAGATGGAGATGAAGAGTGTTCTCAATTTTTGCCATGCACAACCTAACGGGGGCACTTTGGAGCTCAAAAGACAGCAGCTAAGGTACTTCAATCTGCTCTTTATTAGCCTACTTTGTTTAAAGATTGTGAATCCTATGTAGCGACATGCGATAGATGTCAAAGGATGGGAAACATAAGTAGAAGAGATAAGATGCCACTTCAGCCGAGCATTGTTATTGAGATCTTTGATATATGGGGAGTCAATTTTATGGGGCTTTTTTCCCTATCTAATGGATTTCTCTACATCCTTCTAGCTGTGGATTATGTTTCTAAGTGGGTGGAGGCCATTCCTACCCGCATGAATGATTCAATTACTGTGTTGTCTTTTTTGAAGAAATATATCTTTGCCTGCTATGGAGTTCCTAGAGCACTTGTAAGTGATGAAAGTTCCCACTTCATCAATAAGCTTCTTGAGAGAGTGCTCAAGGATTATGGTGTGAAGCATATGGTTACTACACCCTATCATCCTCAAGCGAATGGGCAAGCGGAAGTTTCCAATCGACAAGTGAAGCAAATTTTGGAAAAAGTAGTTGGAACTAATAGGAAGGATTGGGCTATGAAGCTTGATGATATTTTGTGGGGATTCCAAACTGCATACAAGACTGTGCTTGACATGTCCCCTTATCAAATTGTCTATAGAAAGCCATGCCACTTACTCATAAAGATTCAGCATAAAGCTTTCTAGGCATTGAGAA
This sequence comes from Pogostemon cablin, assembly GCA_023678885.1. Taxonomy (NCBI): domain Eukaryota; kingdom Viridiplantae; phylum Streptophyta; class Magnoliopsida; order Lamiales; family Lamiaceae; genus Pogostemon; species Pogostemon cablin. Next base: position 34,983 of record JAHCLQ010000626.1, on the reverse strand, counting down.
GTTTGAACATGTGTCTTAAGGATCAAAAGGAGTTGAGGTTGACTCAAATAAATCAACTAGACGAGTTCAGAAATCAAGCTTACAAGAATTCGGTGATCTACAAGGAAAGGATGAAGAAATGGCATGATTCGAAGATCACTTACAAGAAATTCAAGCAAGGGGATGAGGTATTACTTTTTAACTCTCATTTGAAGCTCTTTGCAGAAAAGTTGAAATCGAAGTGGATGAGACCGTTCATTATCCATAGAGCCTGCGGAGGGGGGAGTTTTGAAATCATGGACAAAGACGGAGATATCATAGCGGCGAATGGGAATCGATTGAAGCATTATAAGTTGCCGAATGATGCTTGCGTCTTCTTTGAGAATACCTTGCAGTGAATTGGTACTGTCGTGACTCTCCGATATTACACAAGAGCGCCTGTTTGGGGCTTTTCCTCCTTTTTTGTGTTTTTTTCATTAGTGTGAGTAAGAAATTTTTATATTTGACGTGCTTACTTATCGAAAATTACATCTTCTTGTAAACTTAGTTTTGACTATAGTTTCTACTAAGTTTGGGGGGTGTGATGTACTTACCTCATCATAGCACGAAGAGTATAATCTTTTCTTTGTAACGTTTATTAGGGGAGTTTATCTTTTGCGGCATATTTAAATTTTAACCTGTTTGGATGTGTCAATTTTTTTGCAATTTGCCTAATGTTTAGTAATATTTTCTTTTGTGTGTCATATACGGAGTATATACACATGATTATTGAGTCTTAATAGTGATTCTCTAGTATAGTTTTGCTCTGTTTTGGTACCTAATGATCGTTTTTGAGCTTGTAGTTTGCAAGGGATGAAGAAGAATCGGATTTAAGGAACAAGGGTTCATTTCGACCAAAGGCGTAGATCGAACCGAGTGGTTCAACTCGAACCATGAACCAGAGAAATTATTACAAAGTGATTCAACCAGGTGGTCTGAGATTCGACCAGGGTTCAACTCAAACTAAATAGCTACCAATTTGGTTACAGGTTTGTCCGACTTCGATGCCCTAGTTCGACTAGGATCAAAGGTTGAACCAAGTGAAGAAGAGCGCCAGAAGTGTGGTTTGACCACCTTGTTCGAATCGAACCCGTGCACATGTAAGTTATTTTAAGTTCGATTTTCAACCCCATTCCGAATATTTATTGATACCACCCTCACTCGAATCCCTTCTGAACCAAACATCCCTTCTTCCAAACTTTGTTTTGCTTCATTCTACGCTGATTAAACCACCTTCCATGCTTCCATTACTCGAATTTTCACAGATTTGGAGTATTTTAGTTGAAAAACTAGGGTTCTTTATCTAATTTAGGGATTTTGCATACATTGTTCAAATTCACCATGGCCGGATCGAAAGGTATATTTTCTTGACCCTATTACCCTATGATTGAAGTTCTATTGCTTGATTTATAGTGGGTAACTTGATTGAACTAGTTTGTATGTGGGTTCATGGTGTAATTTGAATTTTTGTTTGAAATTTCTTATGAACATGTGATAGGTCTGATATTAATTATTTATTCGTTGATGGACCTTGATGTTAATGTGAAATTGTTGAGTTATTTGAGGGATGAAGTGAAGCACGTTAAAATATTGAGTTGAATTGTGGAAAATTGATAGATGCATGCTTAGGGGAATTGAAGAGGATGTTCAAAATGTTGAAATTCTTGTTGAAGAGTTGAATTTGAATTGAAAGTGGATTGTCATGTGTATGATTGATTGTGGTAGTTTATGAACACATGGAAATTGGAAGCATGAGTATTTGAAATTGATTATGCATGTACAACATGAAGTCTTCAGTAGAGTTTCATGTGTAGTTGGTTATGAACAAGGATTATAATAAGGTTATTTTCTTTTCTTGTATCTATTTGGTATTGAAGTATTGTTCTTTCAGGAAAAGGAAAGGAGATAGAAGTGTTAGCATTCGATCATTTGGTTAACATGACCCGTTAGGGTTCCATATGTTTCTAACATACAGTGGAAGCATAAAAAGAAGAAACGTATTACCTTTCACCAGGGTATGTTGAAGACAATGAATTCTTGCCACCAGCCTGCGCAGTCTCACTATTTTGAGCATAACTCTCTCATCTGATGTCGAAGTTGAGTGATCTACAAGCCAAAACAATCCTCTCTTCCGTGGCTTTCCATCAGTATATCATACGTCCTGTTCTGAAGTCTGTATAAGTTTATAAAAATCGTACAATTTGGCAGATAGCAGCAGCAAATGACCTCTTGATCTTCTGCTGTATTCCCAAGTCCAATCTCGACATCGTGTGGGCGACGATTCTTGAGATCTTCTCAATCTGCTATTTCCTAACCCCCCTTCATAGTGTTAGGTGTGATTAATCTCTTAGATTAGGGTTTTTGGACAGTTGAGATGACTTATATATGGGCTACAGCAGGGACCATGATGAGAAATTAGAGTTGGGCCTCCATTGGGCTTACATATTCAAGTTTAGCCCAAAGCTTATACTTAAGTCCAATAATAATAATATATACTACTAAAATATTATTACTGTACTACCGTTCTAATCCCATAATTACGTTATGGGCTCCTTCTTATTATGAGCCCGTTAGTCTCCCCATGTTTAAGATATTCAATGTCCATTAATTAATTAAGTTACTGACAACTCCATTAATTAATATCTCATCTGAGAGTAATACCACTCAACCTCATTATCATGTCGGAATAAATTCACCTGCAGGATTTATATGATAATCCTTATGAGCTCCTTAAGGGGACATCATCAACCTATGACGGACACGAATTCCTTCTACAATCAACAGCACACCATAGAGATAGCACTATTTCCCAACTCACCGAGTTTGTTGATTTAATTACATGTAAATCTCACTCATTGATGAATCAAAAAAATACATACTGCCCTACGTGTCGAGGTTATTGTATAGAGATTAAGAGCACGAACATCCATAATAACAGAGATCAAGTTCTTCTATAATTCAGTTTAAGTCGAACAATCTCAAGTGGTCCTGCTCAATACACGCAAAGTGTATTAATGTGATTCTATAGCCAAGACAAGCTAATACCAAACTATACTACAACTATCCCGATAGAGAGTCCCTGTCTATCTCGGTTGTGAGCATCTGTTTGTACTTTATAAGGAAACCGATAATATGATCTTTCGCGTGTTACCGCACAACATATTATCTACAGTATAAAGTAAGTAGACTATTGTATCGACATATAAATAAATTATAAGATGCAATCATTTGATCATATGATTCTCATTTCAAATAAATTATTTAAACATTGTTCATACAAAAAGCTAGACTTTTAGTATACAATCCAACAATCTCCCACTTATACTAAAAGACTATGTTGTCATGTCTTCTGCCATCCATCTGATCCCCTCTCCCACTACACCACCATTAAAAGCTATCGCCTTAAGGTCCTTGTAAATGAATTTACTAGGTCATCATCTGATGCAATCTTAGCGACAACAACCTTTCCCTCATCATATGATTTCTCATAACAAGTGGTACTCGCGCTCCATGTGTTTAATTGCCTTATTGGGCTCGTGATTCTTTCAAATTTGCAACTGCACCATTATCATCAAAATAAATTGCGATAACCTTGGGCAAACTTAGAAACACTTCATAATCCATCATGAAATTTCTACAGCCATACAGATACTTTGGCTGCCTCATAGGCTCCAATTTATCATCTTTCCATGATGGAGTCCAGAGTCCGAAATATATCTATATATAACACTCCTCCATATTATGACTCAACTTCTTAAAATTAAACACATGACCTTTGAGGTGGATTTACAGTTGTCCCTATCTGATTTGAAAAATCTGAATCTATGTAACTCATAAGAAGCAGTGAATCTGTTCGGTAAGTCCACATATAATTTTTGGTCCTCTTCAGGTACATAAGTATATGTCTTACCACAGTTCATCATTCTTGTTTTGGGTTACCTTGATACCCATTGTTCATGCCTTTGGCAAAATAGTTATACATACTAGTGCATAACATTCCTTAGATTAGGCTTCCTTATTCACCAAAGCATAAGGAACCACTTTCATCATCTTTGTCTTCTTTTTGTGTCTCAAGACACATTTTTTTAGATACATGCTAAACAAATAAGGATCGTATCATCTCATGAAGCTTGAGACAAGCATAACACCCTTTCTTGTTATCCGTATTACCGTGATCAAAAAGATATTTTTGCTTCTACATCATGATGCTCATTTTCTTCATCATGATGCATATTTTCTTCATTATGATGCTCATTTTCTTTATCATGATACTCAATTTCTTCATCATGATTCATATTTTATTCTTTATGATGCATATTTTCTCATGATGCTCATTTTCTTCTTCATGATGCTCGTTTTCTTCATCATGATGCATATATTATTCATAATGATGCTCATTTTCTTCATCATGATGCATATATTCTTCATCATGATCCTCATTTTCTTCATCATGATGCTCACATACTTCATCATGATGCTCTTTTTCTTCATGATGATGCATATTTTTTCTTCATGATGATGCTCATTTTCTTTATCATGATGTATATTTTCTATATCATGATGCTCATTTCCTTCATCATGATGCTCATTTCCTTCATCATGATGCATATTTTCTTCATCATGATGCTCATTTTCTTGATCGTGATGTTCATTTTCTTCATCATGATACTCATTTTCTTCATCATTATTCATATTTTATTCTTCATTATGCTTATTTTCTTCATCACGATGTATTTTTTCTTCATCATGATGCTCATTTTCTACATCATGATGCATATTTTCTTCATCATGATGCTCATTTTCTTCTTCATGATGCTCATTTTTTTCATAATGATGCATATTTTTTTCATCATGATACTCATTTTCTTCATCATGATGCACATTTTCTTCATCATGATGCATATTTTCTTCTTCATGATGCTCATTTTCTTCATAATGATGCATACTTTCTTCATCATGATGCATACTTTCTTCATCATGATGCTCATTTTCTTCATCATGATGCTTATTTTCTTAATCGTGATGCTTATTTCGTTCATCATGATGCTCTTTTCCTTCATCATGATGCTCTTTTTCATCATGATGCCCATTTTCTTTATCATGATGCAAATTTTCTTCATCATGATGCAAATTTTCTTTATCATGATGCTTGTTTTCTTCATCATGATGCTTGTTTCCTTCATCATGAAGCTCGTTTTCTTCATTATGATGCATATTTTCATCATCATGATGCATATTTTCAACATCATGATGCTAATTTTCTTTATCATGATTCAGATTATCTTTAACATGATTCAGATTTTCTTCATCATGATGCTTATTTTCTTCAACATGATGCATATTTTCGTGATCATGATACTCATTTTCTTCATCATGATGCACATTTTCTTTATCATGATGCATATTTTCTTCATCGTGATGCTAATTTTCTTCATCGTGATGCATATTCCCTTCATTATAATGCTCATTTTCTTTATAATGATGTTCTTTTCCTTCAACATGATGCTTATTTTCTTCATCATGATGCATATTATCTTCATCATGATGCTCGTTTCCTTCATCATTGATGCTCCTGTTTATCTCGCCCTTTGGGATGACAGATTAAAAAGATACAAGTCTTCTTTACTTGCTATGATTCAAACAAATATTTGCAATGGTCCGATTTATTTAAATTGTGCTCCTAATTTCTCTGTTGATATTACTGATCCATTACTTTTAGATTCATTCCTTCGGCATGCGCTGTTGGACTGTATCTCTAGGGAGTCGATCCCTGGTACAGCTTTCACCTCCCCACATTGCTGGGACTCCGGCTTTCTCATGCCACTGGCGACTCCAGTATTCTTCCCAGACTAGACCTTCTACTGGTCTGGACTTGAGTATTCCTCTCGGTAGTTCTGGTTTTTAGATTTACTCCTTTCGATAGGGATATTCTCATTGTTTATGTTGATTTCAGCATTTGAAGTACATTTACTCTGAATTTTTTACAATGGACTCTACCTAATTATTGTTAGAATTAGATGTGATTGAGTCCTTTTTGTCTATCATTTTTTGTTTGGGTCAGCTCTGCCTCTGTCTTTGGAACTTATTTTGTTATGACCCACCAAGAATAGGTCTTTCTTTGAAGGCAGTTACCATTGTATGCCTTGCTGATGTTTTAAACGATGATGTGTCTACCAGCAGCTCTACATGTTTTAGCTTTTGTTTTACTTTCTTCAGTGAGTATCTTCTTTTGTTTGGTTATATGCTCCTTCACCTTCCATGCCATGGACAGTTCTTGATGTACCTTGACTAGCTCGTTTCTAATGCAGACAGTAAATGAATGAGGAGTAGGGCTTCTCTCTCCGGTGCGGCAACTCTTTTCCCATGGCAAGTCTTCTTGTCATGGATTCTATCCATTAAACATAAATGTCATTTCTAAGGAGAAGACAGAATAAGAACTCTTGTTCGACCTCATCCACAAAGTTCCTGATCTAGAAGAAAAATAAAAATATTTTCATAGATTAAGGGATATTGTTCTTAGCAATCATCCTCCTAATAAAGAAAAACCTCCTGTTATTATTGAACCATTCAGTATTTCAAAGCTTTTCAACAAAGGTCCTTCCTCTTTCTTTAATCAAAATGAATATTATTATTAATGATCTTCAGCGAGATATTAATACTCTAAAAGCTGAGATTCAAAACCTCTATTCTGAGATTAATAATCTTCATTCCAAAGATTTGAATTTAGAAACCAGATTATATATTTTCAAAAATATTTCTGAAAAAGATATTCCTGAAAGCTCTTCAAAAAATCAAGTGATTGATACTACTCATGATACTTCAGACAATGAAGCTATCCAAAGTATCGAACATATAACTTTTCAAAAATGGTATTCAATTATAAATTTGATTATTGATGACTTTCAGATCAGTGTTTCTTGTCTTATAGATAGTGGAGCTTATCAGAATTGCATAAGAGAAGTACTTATTCCTTCAATTTATTATGAAAAAACTAATGAAAGGCTTGTAGCTGCTAATGACACTCCTCTTCATATTAAGTACAAACTTTCAAAAGCTTTTATTTTCAATAATGGTTATTGTTTCAAAACCAATTTCATTCTTGTCAAAAATTTGAGTCAAGATATTATTTTAGAAAATCCCGTCTTGGCTATAATTTATCCTTTCAAAGTTGATGTACTGGTATTACTACCAATATCATGGAAAAAGATATTCATTTTAATTTTGTTAATCCTATTAAAGAAAGAGAAGTCTCTCTTCTTCAAAATTATTATATTTCTCAAATAAATACTATTGAGTTCAGAAAATCTCACATAGACTTTCTCAAAGAAGAAGTTTCTTATTTTTGTATTGAGAAAGAACTTCTCAAAAAAGATATTCAAAATAAAATTTTAGATTTTGAAAAGATTTTGAAAAATGAAGTATGCTCTAACCTTCCCAATGCTTTCTGGGAAAGAAAGAAGAATATTGTTTCTTTAGCTTATATTACTGGTTTCAATGAAAATTTATAATAAAAAAAGTAAGACCCATTCAAATGAATCATAATCTTCTTAACATCTGTAAAGAAGAAATCAAATCCCTTCTTACCAAAAAACTCATAAGGCCATCTAAGTCACCTTGGAGTTATCCTGCCTTCTATGTTAATAATCAAGCAGAGAAGGAACGTGGAGTCCCCAGACTCGTCATCAACTACAAACCTCTCAATGATCTTCTTAAGTTTGGCTTTTGGCAGATACAGATCAGAGAAGACAAATACAAAACTGCTTTTACAGTCCCTTTTGGACATTACGAATGGAATGTAATGTCTTTTGGATTGAAAAATACACCTTTTGGATTTCAAAATATTATGAATGATATTTTCAATGATTATTCTGATTTTTCTAATGTGTATATTGATGATATTCTGATATTTTCTCAAAATATAGAACAACATTTCAAACATCTCAAAACTTTTCTTTATATTTGCAAAATGAATGGTTTAGTTATTTCTGCTCCCAAAATTAAGCTTTTTCAAACAAAAGTTAGATTTTTGGGTTATGATATTTCAAAAGGTACTATTAAACCTATTTCAAGAGCTATAGAATTTGCTGATAAATTTCCTAATGAGATGAAAGAGAAAAATCAATTACAAATATTTTTAGGATGTCTGAATTATGTGTCAGATTTCTTTCCTAAGCTCAGAATTATTTGCCAACCTCTTTTTCAAAGATTAAAAAAAAATCCTGACCCTTGGTCTAATATTCATACTAATATTGTCAAACCAGTTTAAAAGAGAAATGTTTGACTAATATTTGTTTTGAAGTTCTTTTTTCCAAATATTATTTAATTTTATTCGAAATTCTTTATCAAATTATAAAAACCAATCTTTTCTAATTGTTTCATCACTGAAATTTTTATAAAGATATTTAAAATTTGGAGTAAAGTTTTCAGAAAAAAACATTGAAATAGAATTTTCCATTTGAGAAGCAGTAGGGGAACTTGGGTTAAAAGATTCCTGGTAAGAAGGAATAGGAGTTTTGAAATTGACTTTGTGGTTTTGATAACTAGAGTTATCAGAAAAGGAGGAACGATAATTGATTTCTTAAATCCTGATGTTGGGAACAACATCATTCTGTCTCAAAGAGTTGAATCTAAGAAGTATTCTTCCATCAGACTCTTCCTCTATTTCGGAGACTTCGTGCCTTTCTATTCATCTTGTATTTGAGGATTATTGATTATAAATTTAGTGGTAATAGTTATTTTATTCCACTTGAGTCTTTTGGGGACAAAGGAATTTGAACTATATGCTTCTATGTGAAGCATAACAGTTTCTTCTTTAGAAGTTGGATGCATAATGAATTTTGGATTGAGCTGTGAAGACATAACTTAGGAGCACAACTGAAATAAATCGAACTATTACAAATATTTATTTGAATCATAGCAAGTAAAGAAGATTTGTATCTTTTTAATCTGTTATCCCTAAGAGCAAGATAAACATGAGCATCAACACCAATATGAACAAGGGGTTTGATAGAAACTTGAATTAAACCAAAATGAATATATCTAAATTTCTTCTCTAAATATTTCCTAATAGAAACATTAGAAAGAAGTGGTAAACTTTGAAATTCTTTTTGAATTGAAATTGTCTCTTCATGAGTTTTGACAGAAAAAGCAGTTTTGAAGTCAAAAGTGTTGGCAATTGGATCGTGCAGTTCAACGTGATCGTTAGGATAACAGGTAAACAAAATCAGCGGAAGCGAATATAAATGTTTATCGTACTTCTGGGTTGGTGTAGAGGATGATCTGTAGAGAACTACCTCTGATCTTCTACTGTATGTCCCAAGTGTGATCCTGCTGTTGTGTGGGCAACAGTCTGCAGGATCTCTCAATCTGCTTCTTTCCCTAACTTACGTCAAAAAAGGCGCAGGAATTCTTAGGGTTCCAAAAGGCTGAGTTCACTTATATACTGGGCTACAGCAGGGATCAGGAGGAGAATTGGAGTTGGGCCTCCATTGGATTAAATATCCAAGCTTAGCCCAAAGCTTATATTTAATCCAATAATAATAATAAATTCCACTAAATTATTATTACTGCACTACCAAAATTAAGTTTTGGGCTCCTTCTTATTATGAGCCCGAAGTCTCCCCATGTTTAAGATATACAATGTCCATTAATTAATTAAGTTACTGAAAACTCAAATTAATTAATATCTCATCCGAGAGTAGTACCACTCAACCTTATTATCATGCCGGAAATTAATCCACTTGCAAGATTTACATGATAAACCTTATGAGCTCCTCAAGGGGACATCATCAACCTATGTCGGACACGGATTCCTTCTACAATCAACAGCACACCATAGATACAGCACTATTTCCCAACTCACTGAGTTTGTTGATTTAATACTTATAAATCTCACCCATTGATGAATCAAAGAAATATATATTGCCCTACGTGTCGAGGTTATTGTATAGGGATTAAGAGCATGAACTTCCATAATAACAGAGATCAAGTTCTACTATCTAGTCAGTGTAAGAAGAACGATCTCAAGCGATCCTACTCAATACACACGAGTGCACTAATGTGATTCTATAGCCAAGACAAGCTAATACCGAACCACACTACAACCATACCGATAGAGAGTCCCCGTCTATCTCGGTTGTGAGCATCTGTTTATACTTTATAAGAAAATCGATAATATGATCTTCCGCGTGTTGTCGCACAACATATTATCTACAGTATAAAGTAAATGGACTATTGCATCATGCATATAAAATAAATTATAAGATGCAATCATATGATCATATGATTCTCATTTCAAATATTGTTATAACATTGTTCATACTAAAGCTTGACTTTTAGTATACAATCCAACAATCTCCCACTTATACTAAAAGACTATGTTGTCATGTCTTCCGCCATACATCTGATTCCTACTCCCACTACATGACCATTAAAAGCTCTCGCCTTAAGGTCCTTGTAAATGGATTTACTAGGTCATCATCCGATGCAATCTAGGTGACAATAACCTTCCCCTCATCGTACGATTTCTCGTAACAGGTGGTACTCGCGCTCCATGTGTTTAATTGCCTTATGGACTCGTGATTCCTTCAAGTTTGTAACTGCACCAATATCATCAATATAAATTGTGATTACCTTGGGCAAACTTAGAAACACTTCAAAGTCCATCATGAAGTCTCTAGAGTCATATAGATACTTTGGCTGCCTCATAGGCTCCAATTTATCATCTTTCCATGATGGAATCCGGAGTCTGAAATATATTTCTATATAACACTCCTCCACATTATGACTCTACTTCTTAAGATTAAACACATAACCTTTGAGGAGAATTTACTACAGTCCAATCTGACTAAAAAATTGAATCTACGTAATCCACAAGAAGCAGTGAATCTGCTCAGTAAGTCTACATATAATTTCCAGTCCTTCTCAGGCACTTCATATATGTCTTACCACAGTTCATCATTCTTGTTCTGGGTTACGTTGATACCCACTGTTCATGCATCCAGCAAAACAAATATCCAACATCGTTCATAGCATTCCTTAGATTAAGCTTCCTTATTCGCCGAAGCATAAGGAACCGCTTTCATCCTCTTTATCTTCTTCTTGTGTCTCAAAGACACATTCACTTAGATAAATTCACATGCTAAACGAGTATGGACTGTATCATTTTATGAAACTTGAGATAAGCATAACATCCTTTCTTGTGATCCGTATTACCGTGATCAAAAGGATATATTTTGCATTTCTTAAGTCCTTCATCTCTACCGCTTTATTAACCGTACACATACGCCCGATAATACTCTTTCATTGTCTCCAATGAGCAAGATACTATCTACGAATAGTATAAGAAACACCACCACGTTTCTGTCACTCTTTACAACACACAAGACTCATCCGCTCACTGATTTAAATCCATGCCACTGGATTACCTAATCAAAACATATGCTTCACGATCTTAAAGCTTGCTTTAGTCCATCGCTGGACACTTTTAAGCTTACTATCAAAAATGCTATTAGCACTTTGCAATGAATTACTCTGGTTGCTTTACATAGATGTTTTCCTCAAGACTTCCAATCAGGAAAGCTGTCTTGACATCTATTTGATGTTCCTCATAGTTCAATATGAGCAGCAATAAATAAAAGAATCCGGATCAATTTAAGCATAGCTACCAGCGAACATGTTTCCTCATAATCGAACCATTTCTTTCTGAGTACACTTTTTCGCAACAAGCTTTGCTTCCAAGATTTTCACCTTTCCATATGATCCTCTTTTATTTCCTTTGGCCACTTGCAATGGCTTTTACACCATTTAGTGGTCATTCAAGTTCCCAGACTTAATATAGAATCCGTAGATTCTATTTCAACATTCATTGCATCTTGCTAAGATTCCGCATTTTCATCTTGTAGTGCTACGTCGTATCCGTGGGACAATACCATGTTTACTAGGGATCAAGTCTCACGACTCGCCCAAAACATATATTTATGGGTTGTCAAACAACCCTCCCACTATGACAAGGCACTACATGTAATTGTGTATCAGACGTGACACGCGTTGCAGTTTACCTTGTAGTATATCCTCTTGTACACTTGGTACTTTTACTTCGTGTTTTCCTCCCACTTCCTTTAGAACAACTCATACATGGGTTTGTGATTTATTACATAGTCCTTTTCCAAAAATCTAGTTATTGTGTTAACAATTACCCTTCGATCTTTTGGACTAAATAAATCACCCTCCATTTTTCTAGGATATCCCATATACAGACAAACGTCTCACGAATTACTATATCTAGGGCATATCTATAAAATGAATTTAATTATTCCAAATAATTCATCATTTATCTAATCATAACCATAAGAGCCTTATACCTTCTACCCACCACATCATTCAGTTGGGGCAAGCCCGGTGTAGTTAACTTGAGATTTAATCTCAACTTCTGATTAATAGCTCCTAACTATCCCAAGAAGTATTCGCCATCACGATTAAATCGTAATGACTTAATATATTTTCCATGACGCTTCACTGTACCAGCCTTGTAATTCTTGAATTAATCAAAGAACTTAGACATGCAGTGCATCAAATAAATATATTGGTTTCCAGAATAATCTTTGAATATTCATAACCACCTCTCGCCTGGATAATGTTAGGTTCGCTTGAATCAGAATGAACTAATTCCAACATATATATATCTTTGGCTCTACACCCCACAGCCTTGAAAAGGCAGTTAATCATTTTTACTTCCAAGCAAGACTCGCAAGTCCGATAGTTTCCACTTCAGATAAACCTTACGGTCTATCAGCTATCAACTTTTGAATCCTACTCAAGTAAAATGAACTAGTCTTAGACGCCAAATGTATGTTTAGTTCATCTTTGAAGGTTCCTTTCTCTTACTAATATTAGAAGATGCATTATTAATTACTATCTGTTGCATCTGTGGGATGTACATGATTCAAGAGTATACATATTATCCACCAACGTACTTTAACGGATTATAGCCTCATTTCTCATTACTATGACCATGCCATTTAAATGAAATGAAGTATCCATCCGTTAATGCATAGAAACTGAAATCAAATTCTTTCTATGAAACGTACGTAAAGACAATTTCTCATAATCAGTCGTTTATTCTTATCATGAGATAAATAAACAACTCCCACTGCAATAGTCACTACCTATGTAGTTTTACCCATGTTATAATAATCTTATCCTTTCTTAGTGATAAACATTTAGTGATTCCAGTATCTACACACTTCGTGTCTGTAGATGCCATCACTAATCATATTTAAACAACTAGTGAATAAGATATTAAACTTGTTCACATTATGATGAAATTGGCTTTCCTATTCCACATGTTTTGTCAGAAGTTTCCCACCATATACATCCTTTCTTGTGATTCAGGTGGAACTTACTCAAAACATCTAGGCAATTATGGAAAATAAAATTGACTTAGGTTTCCCCTTCAACTTCTATTCCATCTATTTCCAATTCATTCATCAGATTCTATCATGATCTTGCGCCTTTTAAATTACTCAAGTATCCAAAGAGTTATATGAGACCATCATATTTCTATGAACCTCTCATCTCTTCACTAGAAACTTTAATATGCATCATGAGACGTCCTTTGTGAGAACACACATGTATATTTCTTAAGCAGTAAAATTCAAAACCAAGATTCTTTTCTAATCATTTAATTTGGACGAGTAAATATAATGTCTTTTAGTTAACAATTAGTGAAATAAAACCATTCGAAATTCAGAGAATCACAAATAAATATTCCGATCAAATCTTCGAATTTTATCCTTTTATATTGATTCCCTCAAAACAATATAAAAATAAAATTCACCGACATCTCAAGCACCGTGAGTCTGCAAGCCACGTTAGTGTGGACGTTTACAAACCCGAACATTTACAAGAGAAGGTTTTACCCATTAATTTCATTTGTCAACCTAACTTTATGACATAATAATTAATAGTCGGTTCCTCTTTAGCAATGCAAATAATAGCAGTGACTCTGTTGGGGAGGATACTAATTATTTACACCTAAGTGTACACCATTATTTGATCCCAAGTCCACTGCGCGAGCTTGTGTGCCTTACAGTTGGAGAAGTACACACGCGCTCGGATAGCTTCCTACAATCATCAATTATTAGTTTGCACTAGTGAACCGCACACAAACTCATCCATTAGGGAGGAAGGCCTATTGCCAACACACAAGTTTATGCGCCACATTACAAACAATAATTATTTAATGAAGTTTGTACCAGTGATCCGTGAATAAACTCATCCGTTAGGGAGGAAGGCCTATTGCCAACAATCAAGTTTACTCGCATCACTTACAAACTAATAATGGAGGCCGCGGGAATTAATTACCAATCCCCTCTCCCACTTAGTTATTTAATACCGAGGGTTTTTAACATGCATATAATATTCAGGAATAAAATATACAACCTAGACATGCTTCTATTAACAGCAATTTAAATAAATAAATCACATAGAACATGTCTTTCACATATACAACAATAATTGATAATTAAATCAATTAATCAGTTATATAACATTAATTAATTGTATAAAATGTTGGATCAATTAAATAGGCCCAGCTGACCCAAACTTTATTAGCATAAAATGAGCAACCCATTAATAAAATAATTAAGTCCATTTACCCTGTCAATTTCTTCATTAAGGTCTAGCTCAATATTTAACCTTGGCCCAACAACAATTCCACAATTAATTAAATACAGCAATAATAAATGGCCCAGCAGCCCATTACCATTTAATTAAAATTGGGCCCAAAACCAGCTGAATTATTAAAAAACAACCCAGCAGGCCCAAAACCAAATTAAATGGAATATAGCCCATCAGCACAGCCCAATAACACTCCAATAAAAATTGGGCCATTAGCCCAAAACCAAATTAGAGAAATAAGACCTAATGCATGCATATCAAACAGGCCCAGCTGAAAAACAAGGTCCAACAGCAAACTAAAGGAATTAAGCCCACAACCCAAAATCAAATTTGAATCCAAGCCCAAAGGGGCAGCCCATTCCATGTCCATCTGCTGCTGCCCTATTTCACTCCAGCCGCCATGTCTTCCTTACCGAGCAATCACCGGAGCTACCTGGCACCACCGCTGCCGGCTGATGCGCCCACGGCCCATCGGAGCTGCACTGTCAGCCGTCAGTCATGCGAGCTCCGCACTCCGACCATCCAGTAGCGCCATCGACTGCAACCGCACTGGCATCAGGCAGCCACCAGCCATCGGTCGTCGAGTCGCTATCTCGCCTCCTTCCAGTACAGCCGCCGACGAACATCGACAAGTCCACGAAGGATTCGACAGAAGACACGATCAAAAACATGCCTGTTGCCATCTCCTTCGATTACCCAAGTCTTGGGGTTGTTCACAGTCATCAGCGCCGATGACCAAAACAAAACCAGACTTAATCGGAGGAGAATTCAGATCCTTCCTGGCGGTAGAAGGACTGGCCCTGAATCTGGCTTGGAGTCGACAGGGATCCCTCCAGACCCACCTCGGAAAAAGCAGTACCCGCCCGGAATCCGCAGCACATAATCAAAAAGGGGCAGACTCGATCGAAACTAAGCAAGGTCTGATCGAAACCACGCTGGGCCTCACGAAATACTGCCAGCATTCCCACCGGCGAATCACACCCGGATTCTTCCTTTCTGATTGATAGTGACGCAGTCGAATGCCCTCTCTCTGTCATCAGCCCAGTCAGCGCGATACCTCCGACAAGGCCGCTGAAGCTTCACGTCTAACAAGGC
Source organism: Pogostemon cablin (assembly GCA_023678885.1). NCBI lineage: Eukaryota > Viridiplantae > Streptophyta > Magnoliopsida > Lamiales > Lamiaceae > Pogostemon > Pogostemon cablin. The sequence goes on along the minus strand of JAHCLQ010000626.1, from coordinate 19,191 downwards.
CCAGCCTCCAGCGCCTCGACGAATGAAGGACTCGCCTCACCAGCCTTGCCATCCTTTCAGTTTTGTGGTTTTCACCACCGTGTACAATCACCGCTGTGGTCGTGTATACACTCATCCGAAAGTCAATATTCATCAATACAAGTATTGGGATTTCATAGATAATAGAATATAAACGAAACCCTTTCACTCATGCGACTTTCACAGAAATATCTAGTCAAAGATGCAAATAGGATTTCCAGCGATGAATTCATAGGATTTTCACAAATAAAACAAAATTATTCAAACCCTAATACACATGCTTTCTATACGAAAATTAATACATGTATAGCAGGTTAAAACCAATGCTCTGATACCAATTGTTGGTAATTGGATCGTGCGGTTCAACGTGATCGTTAGGATAACAGGTAACAAAATCAGCGGAAGCGAATATAAATGTTTATCGTACTTCTGGGTTGGTGTAGAGGATGATCTGTAGAGAACTACCTCTGATCTTCTACTGTATGTCCCAAGTGTGATCCTGCTGTTGTGTGGGCAACAGTCTGCAGGATCTCTCAATCTGCTTCTTTCCCTAACTTACGTCAAAAGAGGCGTAGGAATTCTTAGGGTTCCAAGAGGCTGAGTTCACTTATATACTGGGCTACAGCAGGGATCAGGAGGAGAATTGGAGTTGGGCCTCCATTGGATTAAATATCCAAGCTTAGCCCAAAGCTTATATTTAATCCAATAATAATAATAAATTCCACTAAATTATTATTATTGTACTACCAAAATTACGTTTTGGGCTCCTTATTATGAGCCCGAAGTCTCCCCATGTTTAAGATATACAATGTCCATTAATTAATTAAGTTACTGAAAACTCAAATTAATTAATATCTCATCCGAGAGTAGTATCACTCAACCTTATTATCATGCCGAAAATTAATCCACTTGCAAGATTTACATGATAAACCTTATGAGCTCCTCAAGGGGACATCATCAACCTATGTCGGACACGGATTCCTTCTACAATCAACAGCACACCATAGATACAGCACTATTTCCCAACTCACCGAGTTTGTTGATTTAATACTTATAAATCTCACCCATTGATGAATCAAAGAAATATATATTGCCCTACGTGTCGAGGTTATTGTATAGGGATTAAGAGCATGAACTTCAATAATAACATAGATCAAGTTCTACTATCTAGTCAGTGTAAAAAGGACTAATTTGATACATGGTTTCAATTTGTTGTTCAGGTATAGTCTAATTTGAGTAATTCTTACCCTGAATATGCAATTCTTGATACTTGCTGAACTTGGATAGTTCGTTGGTAAGCAAGAATCCGTTGGTCAGCCTGGTATTGGTGGTCCCGGAAGTGTTCCCGTACGTTATGGCAAAGCAAATATATACTTATAGTTTTTAAGTAATATTTTCATACTTATAGCAAAGTAATTATACTTATTGTTGTTAAACAAGTTATTCATGGCATCAAGATTTAGAAATTTATTTTTGAAAGATGAAGAAAACGAACATCATGAAGAAGAAAATGAGCATCATGATAAAGAAAATATGCATCACGATGAAGAAAATGAGAATAACGATGAAAAAATGAGCATCACGATGAAGAAAATATGCATCATGGTGAAGAAAATGTACATCATGTTAAAGAAAATGAGCATCATGATGAAGAAAATGAGCATCATGATCAAGAAAATATTCATCATGATGAAGAAAATAAGCATCATGATGAAGAAAATCTGAATCATGATGATGAAAATATGCATCATGATGATGAAAATATGCATCATGATGAAGAAAATGAGCATCATGATGAAGGAATCGAGCATCATGATTAAGAAAATGAGCATCATGATGAAGAAAATTTGTATATTGATGAAGACAATGAGCATCAGGATGATGAAAATGAGCATAAGATGAAAGAAATGAGCATCATAATAAGGGAAAAGAGCATCATGATAAACGAAATGAGCATCACGATTAAGAAAATAAGCATCACGATGAAGAAAATATGCATCACGAGGTAGAAAATATTCATCATGATGTAGTAAATGAGCATCATGTTGAAGAAAATGAGCATCATAATGAAGAAAGTATGCATCACAATGAAGAAAGTATGCATCACGATGAAGTAAATAAGCATCATGATGAAGAAAATATACAACACGATGAAGAAAATGTGCATCATGAAGAATAAAATATGAATCATGAAGAATAAAATGAGCATCAGGATTAAGAAAATGAGCATCATGATGAAGAAAATGAGCATCATGATGAAGGAAATGAGCATCATGATGAAGGAAATGAGCATCATGATGAAGGAAATGAGCATCATGATGAAGAAAATGAGCATCATGATGAAGAAAATGAGCATCATGATGAAGAAACTGAGCATCATGTTAAAGAAAATGAGCATCATGAAGAAAATATGCATCATGATGAAGAAAATTAACATCATGATGAAGAAAATGAGCATCATGATCAAGAAAATGAGCATCACGATGAATAAAATATGCATTAAGATGAAGAAAATTAGCATCACGATGAAACAAATTAGCATCACGATGAAGAAAATAACCATCACGATGAAGAAAATAACCATCACGATGAAGAAAATATGCATCACGATGAAGAAAATATGCATCGTGATAAAGAAAATGAGCATCATGATGAAGAAAATATGCATCATTATGAAGAAAATTAGCATCATGATGAAGAAAAGTAGCATCATGATTATGAAAATACGCAGCATGATGAAGAAAATGAGCATCATGATGAAGGAAAAGAGCATCATTATGAAGAAAATGAGCATCATGATGAAGAAAATATGCATCATGATGAAGAAAATTTACATCATGATAAAGAAAATGAGCATCATTATGAAGAAAATGAGCATCATGATAATGAAAATATGCATCATGATGAAGAAAATGAGCATCATGATGAAGAAAATGAGCATCATGATGAAGAAAATATGCATCACGATGAAGAAAATATGCATCGTGATAAAGAAAATGAGCATCATGATGAAGAAAATATGCATCATGATGAAGAAAATTAGCATCATGATGAAGAAAAGTAGCATCATGATTATGAAAATACGCATCATGATGAAGAAAATGAGCATCATGATGAAGGAAAAGAGCATCATAATGAAGAAAATGAGCATCATGATGAAGAAAATATGCATCATGATGAAGAAAATTTACATCATGATAAAGAAAATGAGCATCATTATGAAGAAAATGAGCATCATGATAATGAAAATATGCATCATGATGAAGAAAATGAGCATCATGATGAAGAAAATGAGCATCATGATGAAGAAAATATGCATCATGATGAAGAAAATATGCAACGTGATGAAGGAAATGAAAATCAAGATGAAGAAAACGAGTATGATGAAGAAAATATGCATCACGATAAAGAAAATATGAATCATGATGAAGAAAATGAGCATCATTATGATGTAAATATGCATCATGACGAAGGAAATGAGCATCATGATGAAGAAAATAAGCATAATGATGACGAAAATATGCATCATGATAAGAAAATGAGCATCATGATGAAGGAAATGAGCATCATGATGAAGAAAATGAGAATCATGAGGAAGAAAATGAGCATCATGATGAAGAAAATATGCATCATGATGAAGAAAATGAGCATCATGATGAAGAAAATATACATCATGAAGAAGAAAATGAGCATCATGATGAAGAAAATATGCATCACGATGAAGAAAATGAGCATCACGATGAAGAAAATATGAGCATCATGATAAAGAAAAATGAGCATTATGATGAAGAAAATGAGCATCATGATCAAGAAAATATGCATCATGATGAAGAAAATAAGCATCATGATGAAGAAAAACTGAATCATGATGAAGAAAATGAGCATCATAATGAAGAAAATATGCATCATGAAGAAAGAAATGAACATCACGATGAAGAAAATGAGCATCACGATGAAAAAATGTGCATCATGATGTAGAAAATGAGCATCATGATGAAAAAATGAGCATCATGATGATGAAAATATGCATCATGATGAAGAAAATATGCATAATGATGAAGAAAATAAGCAACATGATGAAGAAAATATGAATCATGATGAAGAAAATGAGCATCATCAGTAAATATGCATCATGATGAAGAAAATATACATTACGAAAAAAATGAGCATCAT
>JAHCLQ010000626.1:0-10000 GCA_023678885.1 Pogostemon cablin | reverse complement strand
TAAATTTCAAGAACCTGAGTTTGGATCATTGGTTGAGTCCCCGTTGAACCCCCAATCATTTCTGACTTCTTTTTCCTAACATCATCCAGCTTCTCCAATGACTTCTCCAAAGGTCTCGTACCTACCATCTAAATAAAAAATATGTTGAAATAACTAAAAATCGTTCGTAACACTCTATTCTTGTTCTGTTGTTTCTAGAACGCAAACCTTCCAAAATAAAAGGAAATGTTTTTGCAGCAAAATACGTGTGGATAATCTGCTTCATCAATTCCCGCATTTTTTCCCTTACTTTCTCAATATTATGCCCAGACTGCAGCGCAAGAATATACATTAATACCATTAGATAAAAAAAATTGAATATGTAGAGATGAAATACAATTGATATGCAACTTTAGATGAATGAACATCCTATATTAGAATAGTTATCCCATACATTAGACATATCTTACCTTCTCAACCAAGCAAAGGAGAAAAATGGCTGCCTCTGCTTCAGTCATTGTGTAGCCCTCATTCCTTAACATGTCCAGAAGCTAATTCCAGTACCTTAAAAAACAAGTTAGTGTTTCTTATGTCCTTGATTTTGTTTCATCAAAATAAATTATCAATAAATCATTTAACCTAAAATGCAGGCAGGTAGTTGAAATTGTATACATTTAATAAGCAAGATGTATTGGATTCACAGAACCTCAACACAAACCATTTCAAGAGTATATCTAGGACTTCAATTACCTCCCTTCTCATGGTTGGAAGAGCCTGAAAAAATGTAATAGCAATACTAGGTTTAAAAAGAGTGCATTCAGGCTTTATGTTAGAAGAACATCATACTATGTTTAAGGAACCTTCTGCAACATCTCAATCCCATCAACTTGCTTTTTAAAATCAGAACTCAAGAGCCTCCTATGCAAATCCTCTCTAAAATACTTCATAACATCACTCTGTTGAAACATAAGAAAAAGCAATCACTAACAATCTCAAAAGAATTCAACATATCTTCACATTTAAGTTTTTCATGAAGCACCATCAATTCATCAAAAAATAAGCACTTTTATATGCCTTAAGGCCCTTATTACTAAACAAACAAACCCAATGGTGGACCTAAGTTCTGAAATTTTGAATTTAACTTTAGCATTCATTAATGAACTAAAAACAGAGATCATAAATCACAGAGCCAAGCACGGAAACGCCCCAAGATTCAGAAACCTCAAGATCTTGAATTTGCTCCAAACTTAATTCTTCAAACTTGAATCTACGAACAACCATCCTGTCTCTGTCATCCTACACCTCTCTCTGTCATCCTACGCGAATGTCACAAAAGTTATGTCTAAAATGTCCACAGAGATTAATGCAGCTTCTGCTTTAAATTACCAAACAGACCATACCTTATTTGAATCCTTCGTATTAATCAAAGCTTGTGACTGAATATTGATGTCTTGAACAGACATGATAGGTTCTTGCCTTGATCCCTTGGTTGGGACAGTTCTCTGTGGAAGTAATTTATTCATAAGAATTACACGGTAGTGACGTTACAGTTCAAAAATTGGAAAATTACGATAAAAAAACTTACTGAAGGTGCAGTTATGTTCCCAGGTCGTGCAGCACGGTCTCCAACATTGGATTTTGCTGTTTTCAAGCTGCTTTTGGATGTTATGCCAGTTGATGTTGATCTACTAGATTCAAAATTTTCTGCAAGAGTAGCATAAAAGAAATCAATATGGGAACTCTGAAAGTAAAAAAAGCCCCTTGCCTTTAGGTAAAAGTTGGGATCGTGTAATGCATGAAAAAGAATACCTTGAAAACCTCCATATGCTTTCAACCTTTCAACAACAATAGCCAAAGCAGAACCTTGTATATCTTTCAAGTTTTTGGTCACCTATAGATAAAAAAGATAGACCAAACAATGAACCTTGCGGGAATTCACATACTTGAATAAGACTATAAGTTAACAAATTTTGAATCACACATACCATTTCTTGTCCGCAAACCCTCAATAATTCATTGAAGCATGCTTCAGCAGCTTTAAGAACATCTGCTGATTTATCCTGGAATATTCATCAAGCAGTATTATTAACATAAAATAAAATAAGTAAATAAGAGGCAATTGTCAACCACTGATATTTAAAAAGAACACATTATTTGCCGAAATTGATACCGTCATGGCAGAAGCAGTGGGTTTTAGCAACTGTATAGCATCAGGAAAATTAGCTAATCCATTTAGATGTCTTGACAACCATTCAAAAAGATCCTTGCGCCCTTCTGCACCAAGCTAAGCATCTGTGAGAGCAGCCGTAATATACGGGACCTACAGAAGAGAGAAGAAAGTTATTAGTACATAAAACAAGATGCACAATAAAAAAATTCAGAAAAGGACGACTACAGACCATCTTATCAAGGTTAGCAGCACCAAGCCAAGAATCTAAGGTCTTCAAAATTCTCTCATGTTCTTCTTGTTGTCACCTAGGCATTTCAAGATATCTAAAAGAATACCCTGCATGAACCACATTAATATTAATTATCTAACCTGTAAAAGAAAAGATCCAAGGTCATAATTACTATTGATCCAGTGGACTTAATAAAATGGGAATGCTTCATTGGGTTCAGATGGAACTGGGGATAAAATGTGAATTTATTGAAGAGGTTTTTTTCTTGTAATCATACAACAATGTGTGGAGAATTGTACCTTGCTTGCCTTCTCAACGGGCTGCCCCATTGCAGATGCAAGAGCACCAAGTGAAGAAAGGGTTGCCATAATTAAATTCTTGTTGCTATCATGCAAACGGCCTCTTAGAGCTCCAAATAGATCTCCTGAAGCAAGTCGCACGAGTGAGAAAATTACTGCATTCAGATACTTCTAATTTACAATCAAAAAATAAAAATATCCTATCCAACAGGTTGAACGCGTTTATTTGCCTCTTCAAGTATTTTATTCACATTTTCAATAGACTCCAAACGAATCTAAAAAGAAAAAGAAAAAATAATAAAGCAAGTTCATATGCAAGAAATGGTTTAATAAATTTCTAGCTAACATCAACATAAAATTACCTTCCAATCAGAACTCTCCAGTCCCTTCAACAGAGCAGGAGTGATCTTTTCACTAATATCTTCACGTGGAAGTCCATCTAAACCGCCAGCAACAATTGTTGCAGAATCAGATAATTTCACAGTCTTCTTTGGTGCTGCAGACACCTGCACACAAAAAATATGTAGTAAAGTACAATCAAAGGGTTATCAAAGGAAAAGAACAAATAAAATCTGAGCATAAATTACCTCATACGGATTCTTCTCATACTCTGCATCAAGCGTACTCAAAAGAGCAGGTTTCACATCTAAGAGGAACCCTTTAATATCTACAAGAAGAATATGAAAATTGGCAAAAAATAAAAAAATTAAATCCTGCAGAAACAAAGATGAAATATGTCAGATGTTAAAACCACAACACTAAAATTCAAAAATGATATTATTAGTAGAAATTAAATTTATTTTAAGAAAAAGAAACAACAGAGATCATTGAAAAGGAGCTTCGAGCACCTTCATTTTGATATGAGAAGTACCAAAGTCGTCCACAGCAGAAACCATCCACAACAGGCCTTCACTAAGAACCTTTGGATTCTTGTGTTCTTTCATAATTTTATACATCTGAAAAAGATCAAATGGCAGAACTGATCATATTTATAAAGTGAAAAAAACTTAACAAGTTTACAAACAAGTTGTCAGATCATCCACTAAAACAGGAAATGAACCAATATATGCCCACTTTACTAATTACCGAAGAGTTATCCACTACACAGAACAGGTTCAATTCCAAAAAAAAAGAAAGTCAATTGGACACAAGGATCTTCAGAGCATAATAAAACACACGAGATAAAAAAAATAAATCAAAGTTTAACTGTTCTACAATAATTACCCTTCAACCCAAATGGATCCAATATACTACAGAGACGGCAGGTGGAAAAGAGACTCACAGGTTGAAGGCTCAATCTAATGATTAACTCAAGTCAATTCCACTCATTACAAGCTTCTTTTCCATTTTTGAGCATCCAACTTATAGGCTAGTTTAATTGACCAAACTACTATCACAGTGGACCAAAATGTCTGTTACCTAACACAAGCATATTTAAATACTATAAATCAAAAGTCAAAATAGGAAAGAAAAAAGATCAAAAGATACAATTCTAAACACTTGAAAGGTTTTCTTATCCTATGTGAAAAAATGTACAAACCTATCTTAGCAGAATGGAGAGAGTAATATATTTAAGTATGTTTCTCTCAATATATTATTCTCAAAGAAGTAAATCAGTACCAATAATTTTTATACAATAGCGGCGATAACCAGAAGACAGGCAAATTACCCCTTAAATTGATGAGTTAGGCCAATTGACGGAACAATTCTGGAGACGTGTACAGTTTGCAAGTTTACAATGGAAAATCAGATGCAAAAGTTAACTAATATGTGAATATGAAATAAAAAGTGAAAGTAGATTTGCTGTTTTTGTCTGCACCAATAGTTATTAAGGGCGCAAGGCGCACCAAGGCGCACCGAGGCATATTTGTGCCTGACGCGCATGGCGCACGCCTGAGGCGCGCCTTGGAATTAATGTATAATATAACACCATTATTTATTCTACACTAAATATAACCCATATACAACATATTTACCCAATAAAATAAGTTTAAAAGGCATATAATATAACAATTTATATGAGTACGACATATGAACTAGCCAAAATTAAACATGCACATACGAAAATTCATAATATTTGAAATAAGATAAGTCAATCAAAGCATCACACAAAATCTAGCAGCAAATATATTTTAATTATCATCTCTTCATCATCAAACTTCAAGTCCTCATCATCAATTTGTTCTTCCTCATTAAAATCTTTTTCTCTTCAAATCCAACATTATCTTCTTCTTCTTCGTCCTCTTCATCTAATAATCTTAAAGTAGTTCCCTTTTCCTTCATTACTTCTTTCTCTTGCATTTTGGAACTAGTGGCAGTTGACCCCAATGAGATTACAAATTTATTTCAGACATGATATATATACCACAACTACAATAAAATCTTACAATTTCAATGAGAAAATGGAGGAGAACTAAACATCTTTTAGTGCTAGAGCTTGAATCAACAAAATACAAGCCTAGTATAGAATCATATCTTTATGTTAAATTGTTGTACAGTAATGATAAATACATTCCAGAAGAGAGCAACCAAATGAGAAATAAAGGAGCAACACCACAACAGAGATTCTAAACGATATGAAAATAAATTTGAATTCCAATAGATAGTCATCACGTTTAAGTCCTTGATAAAAGCAATTCTTAAAAGAAAGAAGAGAAATTATTAGGGAGGCTTTGAGACGCTAACTTAGCCGGTAGATAAAGTAATCTTTCATGGACTGAAAGTACTAGAGTTCTTTTCTAGAAACAATGATGATTCAAGTCATGAATAATGAACTTTTTAAGAACTTTACTCAATTATATTGTCAAAAACAATCATACCTTTAAGATCATAAGTTTGGGATTTCCAGCTGGAATGTCTTATGTTAAATCTTTGTCCTGTAATTAAAAACTCATTTTATAAGAGAGCAAGCGAATGAGGAAAAAATAAAGAGCAGCATGCATAATAGAGATTCTAAACTATATGAATATATAATTAAATGTCGATTTCGGGTCATCATGTAAACTATAATAGCATATCTAGCAAGAAAGAAGAGAAATTATAACGAAGGCTGTGAGACTTTAACACTAACGGTAGATAAAGTTAACCATTAATGAAGTACTTGAGTTCTTATCTAGAAACAATCATTGAAAATTCCAGTCTTGAAATAAGATCTTATAGCACTTGAAAAGCAAATGAAAGAGTAGCATCCAAAAGAAAGAAACTACCATGATCATGATAGAGCTTAAGATCTTACTCACAGAATGTAAAAGGTAAAACCTGAAACGTGTGTAAAAAAGAATGTCTTAAATATTAAATTTCCAGTGGAAATAAATTCTTTTAGACTACTTGCAGTTGAACTATTATGATCTACATAAGGGATCAAGTTCAGAAATGTTTAATCCCTTGACAATACGATCTCACAATGCTAATATGTAGAGAAGTACAATCAAGGGTTCTCAAGGATAAAGAACAATTAAAAACTTACCAGAAATTACCTTATACGGATTCCTTTCATACTCTGCTTCAATGGTACTACTATCCAGAGCAGGTTTGACATCTGAGACGCCTTTAATATTTTCAAGGAGAATAACATAAAGTCAGTAAAGCTATCATTTGAAGAGTATGAAAACGTGGCAAACGAAATTCATGCCATCTAGGACAACAAACCTGTGTAGAGCACCAATTAGCTTCACATTAGCAGTTTTAGTTGTAATATAACTAGATTGAAACTGATACCTCGCATTAGTCAATTAAATCCTGCAGGAACAAACATGCCAGATGTTAAAACCACAACATAATAAAACTCAAAAAATGATATTACTGATTGTAATTAATTTTTTTTTAAGAAAAAGACGCAAGAGAGATCATTAACAAAGAGATTCAAGCACCTTCATTTTAATATGTGAAGTACAAAAGTGGTGCACTACAGAAATCATCCAAAACAGGACTTCACTAAGAACGTTGGATTTTAGAGCTCTTTCATAATTTTATTCATCTGAAATATTTCAAATGACAGAAGTTATCATATTTATAAAGGGGGAAAAACACTTTAATAAAATACTAGTACATCGCAATTGCAATACCTGGACATTTTTTCTCATTCCATCCAGGAACTGCGCAATGTATGCTCATCAAAGCTCTCATGATTTTTCTTTTTCTTTTTTTTTTTTGACCTTTTTATGATCTTTTTTTTACCTCTTTTTTTTCCAATGCTAATATGATTTTTTTTTTTTGAGCTTCATGAGAGCCTTCTTTTTTTTTTTTTTTTTTTTTGCTCTTTAACACTTTTTTTCGAAGATCTCATGATACTTTTTTTTAGTACGCCCTTCTTCACCATGCTCAGCATTAAGGAGAGCAGCCATAATAAAAGGGACCTGCAGAAGAGAGAAGAAGAAAATTAATAGTGCATAAAACAGGATTCACAACAAACTTTTTAAAATGTCATTACATAGAAAGTTTATAAAGGGGGAAAAAACACTTTAATAAAATACTAGTACATCACAATTGCAATACCTTGACATTTTTTCTCATTCCATCCAGGAACTGCGCAATGTATGCTCATCAAAGCTCTCATGATTTTTTTTTTTTTTTTTGACCTTTTTATGACCTTTTTTTTACCTCATTTTTTTTCCAATGCTCATATGATTTTTTTTTTTTAGCTTCATGAGAGCCTTCTTCATTATTTTTTTTTTTTGCTCTTTAACTCTTTTTTTCAAAGATCTCATTATACTTTTTTTTAGTACGCCCTTCTTCACCATGCTCAGCATTAGGGAGAGCAGCCATAATAAAAGAGACCTGCAGAAGACAGAAGAAGAAAATTAATAGTGCATAAAATAGGATTCACAAGAAACTTTTTAAAAAGTCATTACATAGAAAGTTTTTAAAGGCCAGGGTTTTGGTATTCATAGCTCATCCTTGGGGATACTTTTGGTCCTTTGTACTTTTAGTTTTCCCTTTTCTATTAATAATATCATCTAATTAAATAATCTCCCCATTTTTGCCAAAGGACCTACCCTCCCCTAACTAAAATTTCAGCATTCAAACCACCATTCTGAAGCCATGTTCATTTGAGGGGTGTTATTATTTTTTTAGGGAATAAATTTTATTTACATGATGAGATTACAAATTGATTTCAGACATGATATATATACCACAACTACAATAAAATCTAACAACTTCAATGCGAAAATGGAGGAGAACTAAACAACTTTTAGTGCTAGAGCTTGAATCAACAAAATACAAGCCTAGTATAGAATCATATCTTTATGTTAAATTGTTGTACAGTAATGATAAATACATTTCAGAAGAGAGCAACCAAATGAGAAATAAAGGAGCAACACCACAACAGAGATTCTAAACGATATGAAAATAAATTTGAATTCCAATAGTAGTCATCTCGTTTAACTCCTTGATAAGAGCAATTCTTGAAAGAAAGAAGAGAAATTATTAGGGAGGCGTCGAGACGCTAACTTAGCCGGTAGATAAAGTAATCTTTCATGGACTGAAAGTACTTGAGTTCTTTTCTAGAAACAAGGATGATTCAAGTCATGAATAATGAACTTTTTAAGAACTTTACTCAATTATATAGTCAAAAACAATCATACCTTTAAGATCATAAGTTTGGGATTTCCAGCTGGAATGTCTTATTTTAAATCTTTGTCCTGTAATTAAAAACTCATTTTATAAGAGAGCAAGCAAATGAGGAAAAAATAAAGAGCAGCATGCATAATAGAGATTCTGAACTATATGAATATAAAATTAAATGTCGATTTCCGGTCATCATGTAAACTATAATAGCATATCTAGCAAGAAAGAAGAGAAATTATAATGAAGTACTTGAGTTCTTATCTAGAAACAAACATTGAAAATTCCAGTCTTGAATAAAGATCGTATAGCACTTGAAAATTTATCACGCGCGGCAAATGAAAGAGTAGCATCCAAAAGAAAGAAACTACAATGATCATGATAGAGCTTAAGATCTTACTCACAGAATGTAAAAGGTAAAACCTGAAGCGTGTGTAAAAAAGAATGTCTTAAGTATTAAATTTCCAGTGGAAATAAATTGTTTTAGACTAATTGCAATTGAACTATTATGATCTACATAAGGGATCAAGTTCAGAAATGTTTAATCCCTCGACATTACGATTTCACAATGCTAATATGTAATGAAGTACAATCGAAGGGTTCTCAAAGAGTAGCATCCAAAAGAAAGAAACTACCATGATCATGATAGAGCTTAAGATCTTACTCACAGAATGTAAAAGGTAAAACCTGAAACGTGTGTAAAAAAGAATGTCTTAAGTATTAAATTTCCAGTGGAAATAAATTCTTTTAGACTACTTGCAGTTGAACTATTATGATCTACATAAGGGATCAAGTTCAGAAATGTTTAATCCCTTACGATCTCACAATGCTAATATGTAGTGAAGTACAATCAAAGGGTTCTCAAGGATAAAGAACAATTAAAAACATACCAGAAATGACCTTATACGGATTCCTTTCATACTCTGCTTCAATGGTACTACTATCCAGAGCAGGTTTGACATCTGAGACGCCTTTAATATTTTCAAGGAGAATAACATAAAGTCAGTAAAGCTATCATTTGAAGAGTATGAAAACATGGCAAACGAAATTCATGCCAACTAGGACAACGAACCTGTGTAGAGCACCAATCAGCTTCACATTAGCATTTTTAGTTGTAATATAACTAGATTGAAACTGATACCTCGCATTAGTCAATTAAATCCTGCAGGAACAAACATGCCAGATGTTAAAACCACAACATAATAAAACTCAAAAAATGATATTACTGATTGTAATTAATTTTTTTTTTAAGAAAAAGACGCAAGAGATATCATTAACAAAGAGATTCAAGCACCTTCATTTTAATATGTGAAGTACAAAAGTGTGTGCACTACAGAAATCATCCAAAACAGGACTTCACTAAGAACGTTGGATTTTAGAGCTCTTTCATAATTTTATTCATCTGAAATATTTCAAATGACAGAAGTTATCATATTTATAAAGGGGGAAAAAACACTTTAATAAAATACTAGTACATCGCAATTGCAATACCTGGACATTTTTTCTCATTCCATCCAGGAACTGCGCAATGTAATGCTCATCAAAGCTCTCATGATTTTTCTTTTCTTTTTTTTTGACCTTTTTTATGATCTTTTTTTTACCTCTTTTTTTTTCCAATGCTCAATATGATTTTTTTTTTGAGCTTCATGAGAGCCTTCTTTTTTTTTTTTTTTTGCTCTTTAACTCTATTTTTCAAAGATCTCATGATACTTTTTTTTAGTACGCCCTTCTTCACCATGCTCAGCATTAGGGAGAGCA
>JAHCLQ010000625.1:0-65023 GCA_023678885.1 Pogostemon cablin | reverse complement strand
GAATATCAACTAATCTATTTAGATTTCTTGACATCCATCAAAAAGAACCTTATGCCTATTACATCTAGCTTAGCAGCAGAGAAAGCAGCTGTAATAGAATAGACCTATAAAGAGAGAATAATTTATTAGTCATTAAGACAAGATGCACAAGAAAATTGTCCAAAAGGATGACTACAAACCATCTTATCAACGTGAGCAGCACCAAGCCAAGAATTTAAGCTACTCTAAGTGTTTCCCTTTGTTCTTCTAGTAATCACCTAGGCATGTCAAAATATCTAAAAGAATACCTAGCATGATCCACATTAACATTAATTACCAACCTTTAAAAGGAAAGATATATGCTCATAGTAACTAATTTTTCCAGTGGACTTTATAAAAAAGGAATGCTTCATGGAGGTTGGTATAAAATGTAAATATAATATAGAGGATTTTTTTCTTTTTAATAATGGAAAGGAACCATATGAATATAATTGTATGTTGCTTGACTTTTCAGTTGGATCCCATTGCAGATGCAAGCGCACCAAGTGAAGAAAGGGTTGCCATAATTAATCTTTTGCTGCTATCATTGTAAAAGGCCTCTTAGATCTCCAAATATATCACCTAAACAAGAAACACATGTGAGAAAATTACTGCATTCTGATACTTTATCAAATTCACCAATTTTTCAACTCACATCATATGATGAGTTAGACATTGAGCATTTAACCAAAATACCAAATATTGAAACTAGATACAATAAAAAAGAAAGTAACAAGAAATACAAAGCAACTCAAAAGGATATTATTTAACTAAATGCAGGAAAAAAAACCAAAAGGGTGACAACTAAATGTAGTTAACTCAACATCTATTTATGACAAGAAATTACCTAATACGAATTTTTTTCATACTCTGCGTCAAGGGTACTATGCAGAACAAGTTTGACATCTGAGAGGATTATAATCTACAAGGAGCAAAAGTCAGTCAAGCTAACATTTGAAGAGTATGAAAAATTAGCAAACGAAATTAACACCACTTGGGAGAACAAATTTCTGTAGAGCACCAATCAGCTTCATATTAGCATTTCTAGTTGAAACTGCACTAGAATGCAACCTGATATCCTTGTAGTAGTCAATAATATCCTGCAGGAACAAAAATGAAATATGCTAGATGTTAAAACCGCTACGTCATAAATCTTAAAAAAAATGATATTACTGATAGTAATTAAATTTATTTTTAAGAAAAAGACATACAGAGATCATTAATAAAGAGATTCAAGCACCTTCATTTTAATATGTGAGGTACAAAAGTGGCACTGCAGAATTCATCCACAATAGGACTTCACTAAGAACCTTGGGATTATTGAGCCCTTTCATAATTTTATACATCTGAAATGTGTCAAAGGAAAAAAATATATATATAATGGGGAAAAACACTTTATTAAAATATTATTTCGCGACTACAATACCTGGACATTTTTTCTCATTCCATCCAGGAACTACGCAATGCAATCTCATCAGAGCTCTCATGATTTTTTATTTTCATTTTAAAGCTTTTTAAGATTTTTTTGCCCTCACTTTTTTTTGTCAATGCTCTTATGATTTTTTTTACCTTTATGAGAGACTTCTTTTTCTTTTGCTCTTTCACATTTTTTTTCAAAGATCTCATGACACATATTTTTTTAGAACTCACTTCTTCACGAAGCTTAGCATTAGGGAGAACAGTTGTAATATAAGGGACTTACAAAAGAGAAAAGAAGAAAGTTAATAGTGCATAAAATAGTATGCACAACAAACTTTTTAATGAGATATTACTTAGAAAGTTTTCATTGAGGCCAGGTTTTTTTCATTCATAGCTCATCTTTTTGGGACACTTTTGGTCATTTGTACTTTTATTTCTCCTTTATCTATTAATAATATCATGTGTTAAAATAATCTCCCAATTCTGCCAAAGGACCTGGTTTTCCCTAATTTAATTTTTAGCCCTAAAACCACCAATCAGAAGCCACATTCATTTGAAAGGTGAGTTCTTATTTAGAAACAATGAAAATTCTAGTCTTGAAGAACGAACTTTTAAAAAACTTTATTCAATTATATTATAAAAAACAATTATACCTTTAGTCATTAGTTTGGAATTTCCAGCTGGAATCTCTTATAGTAAATTCTTTGTCCTGCAAGTACAAACTCATTTAATTAAGAGAGCAAGCAAACGAGGAAAAACTAAAGAGCAACATGCATAATAGAGATTCTAAACTATATTAGTATAAAATTAAATGTCAATTGTCGGTCATCAAATAAACTCTAACAGCAATTCTTGAAAGAAAAAAGAGAAATTATTAGTAGGGTTGTGAGACTTTAATGATGATGGTAGATAAAGATAACAATTGACGATACAAAAGCACTTGAGTTCTCATCTAGAACATTAAAAATTAAAGTCTTGAAATAAGATCTTATAGCACTTAAAAATTATCATGGCAAATAACAGAAGAAACTACTAACGATAAGCTAAAGATCTAGTAAAATTATGTAATAAAGACTTAAGCATTAATGTTCCAGTAGAAATAAATTCTTTTAGACTACTTTTATTTAAACTATTTAGGTCTACATAAGCAATCAAGTTAAGAAATGTTTAATCCCTTGACATTACAATCTCACAATGCTAATATGTAGTGAAGTACAATCAAAGGGTTCTCAAAGATAAAGAATAATTAGAAACTGACCAGAAATTACCTCATACAGATTCCTTTCATACTCAACTTCAAGGGTACTATTATGCAGAGCAGGTTTGACATCTCAGACGGCTTTAAAATATACAAGGAGGATAATATAAACTCAGTAAAACTAACAGTTGAAGAGTATGAAAAGGAGGCAAACAAAATTCACGCCACCTAGGACAACAAACCTGTATAGAGCACCAATCAGCTTCACATCAGCATTTCTAGTTGAAATATAACCAAACTGATATCCTTGGAGCAGTCAATTAAATCCTGTACGAACAAATATGGCAGATGTTAAAATCTCAACATCATATAACTTAAAAAATTATATTACAAATAGTAATTAATTTTTTTTTAGAAAATGGCACATGAGAGATTATTAATAAAGAGATTCAAGTACCTTCATTTTAATATGTGAAGTACAAAAGTGGTGCACTGCAGAAATCATCCACAACAAGCCTTCACTAAGATCCTCGGGATTCTAGAGGTCTTTCTTAATTCTATTCATCTGAATTGTGTCAAAAGACAGAAGTTATCATATTTATTAAGGGGAAAAGCATTTTAATAAAATACTATTTCGCAATTGCAATACCTGGACATTTTTTCTCATTCTGTTCAGGACTGCCATGTACGCTCATCAGAAATATCATGATTTTTTTTTCCATTTTTGACATTTTCATGATCAAACTTTGCTTTTTATTTGCTCTCAGTTTTTTTTTGTCAATTCTCTTATGATTTTTTTCTGAGCTTCATGAGAAACTTCTTTTTTCTTTTTTTTAGTAATTATTTTTTTCAAAGATCTCATGATACATTTTTTTAGTACGCCTTCTGCACCAAGTTTAGCATTCGGGAGAGCAAGCCATAATATAAGGGATCTAAAAAAGATAGAAGAAGAAAATTAATAGTGCATAAACAGGATGCACAACAAACTTTTAACGTGGTATTACCTAGAAAGTTTTTAACAAGGATGAAGAGTGGACTTTTAAAAAACTTTGCACAATTATATTGTCTCAGACAATCATAACTTTATTCATTAGTTAGGGATTTTCAGCTGGATTCTCTTATGTTAAATCATTATACTGTAATTACAAACTAATTTTATAAGAGAGCAAGTAAATGACGAGAACGAGCAGGACACATAATAGAAAATATAAACTATATCAACATAAAAATTAAATGTCAACTGCCGCTCATCAAGTAAATCTAATATCAATCTTGCAAGAAAGAAATTATTTCGAAGGCTGTGAGACTTTAACGCTGATGGTAGATAGAGTTAACCATTAATAATAAGAAAGTACTTGAGTTCTTCGCTAGAAACAAACATTGAAAAATCAAGCCTTGAAATAAGATCTTAAAGCACATAAAAATTCATCATGGCAAAGGATTTGCCTTAAGCATTAAAGTTTCAGTGGAACTAAATTTTTTTTGACTACTTGTAATTTAAGTATTATGTTCTACATGAGGGCTCAAGTTAAGAAATGTTAAATCCCTGGACTTTACAATCTCACAATGCTAATATGTCGTGAAATACAATCAAATGGTTCTCAAAGATAAAGCACAATTAAAACTGACCATAAATTACCTCATACGAATTCCTTTCATACTCTACTTCAAAGGTGCTACTATGCAGAGCAGGTTTGACATTTAGACGCCTTTAATATGTACAAGTAGAATAATATAAAGTCAGTAAAGCTAACATTTGAAGAGTATGAAAAGGTGGCAAACAAAATTCACGCCACCTAGGAAAACAAACCTGTGTAGAGCACCAATCAGCTTCACATCAGCATTTTTAGTTGAAATATAACCAAACCGATATCCTTGCAGCAGTACATTAAATCCTGCACGAACAAATATGGCAGATGTCATATAACTTAAAAAATTATATTACAAATAGGAATTAAATTTGTTTTTAAGAAAAAGACACATGAGAGATAATAAATAAAGAGATTCAAGTGCCTTCAATTTATTATGTGAAGTACAAAAGTGGTGCACTGCAGAAATCATCTACAACAGTCCTTCGCTAAGAACATGGGATTCTGGAGGTCTTTTTTAATTTTATTCATATGAACTATGTCAAAAGACAGAAGTTATCATATTTATAAAGGGGGAAAAACATTTTAATAAAATACTATTTCGCAATTGCAATATCTGGATATTTTTTCTCATTCCGTTCAGGAACTGCCATGTACGCTCATCAGAGCTATCATAATTTTTTTTCCATTTTTGTCCTTTTCATGATCTTTCTTTTATTTTTTTTTTTGCCCTCATTTTTTTTGGTCAGTGCTCTTATGATTTATTTTTTCTGAGCTTCATGAGAGCCTTCTTTTTTTTTCTCTTTATTTTTTTTCAAAGATCTCATGACACTTTTTTTTTAGTATGCCTTCTGCACCAATTTTAGCATTCAAGAGAGCAGCCGTAATATAAAGGATCTACAAAAGAGAAAAGTAGTAAATTAATAGTGCATAAAACAGGATGCACAACAAAATTTTAACGAGGTATAACATAGAAAGTTTTTAACAAGGATGAAGAATGAACTTTTAAAAAACTTTACACAATTATTTTAAATCATTGTCCTGTAATTACAAACTAATTTTATAAGAGAGCAAGTAAATGAGGAAAACCTAATGAGCAGGACGCATAATAGAGACTCTAAACTTTATGAGTATAAATATTAAATGTCAACTACCTCTCATCATGTAAATCTAATAGCAATCTTGCAAGAAAGAAATTATTTCGAAGGCTGTGAGACTTTAACGCTGACGGTAGATAGAGTTAACCATTAATGATAAGATAGAACGTGATTTCTTAACTAGAAAGAAACATTGAAAAATCCAGCCTTGAAATAAGATCTTAAAGCACATAAAAATTCATCATGGCAAAAGAATTTGCCTCAAGCATTAAAGTTTCAGTGGAACTAAATTTTTTTAGACTACTTGTAATTTAAGTATTATGTTCTACATAAGAGCTCAAGTTCAGAAATGTTAAATCCCTTGACTTTACAATCTCACAATGCTAATATGTCATGAAATACAATCAAATGGTTCTCAAAGATAAAGCACAATTAAAACTGACCAGAAATTACCTCATACAAATTCCTTTCATTCTCAACTTCAAAGGTATTACTATGCAGAGTAGGTTTGACATCTTAGACGCCTTTAATATGTGCAAGGAGGATAATATAATGTCAGTAAAGCTAACATTTGAAGAGTATGAAAAGGTGGCAACCAAAATTCATGCCACCTAGGACAACAAACCTGTGTAGAGCACCAATCAGCTTCACATCAGAATTTCTAGTTGAAATATAGCCAAACCGATATCCTTGGAGCAGTCAATTGAATCCTTCACGAACAAATATGGCAGATGTTAAAACCTCAACATCATATAACTTTAAAAATTATATTACAAATAGTAATTATATTTGTTTTTAAGAAAAAGGCACATGAGAGATCATTATTAAAGAGATTCAGGTACCTTCATTTTAATATGTGAAGTACAAAAGTGGAGCACTGCAGAAAATCATCCACAACAGGCCTTCACTATGAACCTTGAGATTCTAGAGGTCTTTCTTAATTTTATTCATCTGAACTGTGTCAAAAGACATAAGTTATCATATTTATAAGGGGGGAAAACATTTTAATAAAATACTATTTCGCAATTGCAGTACCTAGACAATTTTTCTCATTCTGTTCAGGTACTGCCATGTACGCTCAGCAGAGCTATCATGATTTTTTTCCATTTTTGACCGTTTCATGATCTTTCTTTGCTTTTTCTTTTTCTATTTTTTTCCTCACTTCTTTTTTTTGTCAATGCTCTTATGATTTTTTTCTGAGCTTCATGAGAGCTTTCTTTTTCTTTTCTTTTTTTTGCTCTTTATATATTTTTTTTCAAAGATCTCATGTTACATTTTTTTAGTACGCCTTCTGCACCATTTTAGCATTCGGGAGAGCAGCCATAATATAAGGGATCCACAAAAGAGAGAAGAAGAAATTAATAGTGCATAAAACAGGATGCACAACATACTTTTAACGAGGTATTATGTAGAAAGTTTTTAATAAGGCCAAGTTTTCGTGTTCATATCTCATCTTCTTGGGAATAATTTTTATCCTTTGAAATTTAATTTCTCCTTTTTCTATTAATAATATCATCTATTTAAATAATCTCCTCAGTTTTGCCAAAGGACCTGCCCTCCTCTAACTCAAATTTTAGCATTCAAACCACCAATCAGAAGCCACGTTCATTTGAGGGGTGTTAGTATTTTTTTATGGAATAAATTTTATTTATATGATGAGATTACTATTCGATTTCAGAATTTAGACATACATATATCATTGTACTACAACTAAGAAAAAATCTGATAATTTCTACACGAAGCTGGAGAAAAACTACAAAACTTTTAGTGCTAAAGCTTGAGTCAGCAAAAACATGCCTAGTGTGGAATCGTATTATATCTTTACATTAAATTGTTGAACAACAATGACAAATCCATTTTAGAAGTCTGCAAGCAAATAAGGAGAAACAAAAGTGCAACATAAAAAACAGAGATTCTAAACAATGTGAGAATAAATTTCAATGAATGCCTATAGTTAGTCATCACATTTAAGTCTTATATAAGAACAATTCTTGAAAGAAAGAAGAGAAATTATTAGGGAGGCTTTGAGACTTTAACTTAAGACGGTAGATAAAGTAACTTTTCATGTTATAAAAGTACTTTATGTTAAATTGTTCTAAATTAATGATAAATCCATTTTAGAATAGAGTAAGTAAATGAGGAGAAACAAAAGAGCAACATAAAAAACAAAGATTCTCAACAATGTGAGAATAAATTTAATTGCCAATAACCAGTCATCATGTTTAAGTCTTAAATAAGAGCAAATCTTTAAAGAATGAAGATAAATTATTAGGGAGGATGTGAGACTTTAACTTAGGCGGTAGATAAAAGTAAGCTACTAAAGTACTCTTGTCTAGAAACAACGAAAATCCCAGTCTTGAAGAATCAACTTTTAAAAATCTTTACTCAATTATATTGTAAAAAAAATCATTCCTTTGATCATTAGTTTGGGATTTCCAGAAAGAATCTCTTTAAGTTAAATCTTTGTCCTATAATTTTAATCTTATTATATAAGAGAGCAAGCAAATGAGGAAAAACATAACAGCAACATGCATAACAAAGACTCTGAACAATATGAGAATAAAGTTAAATGCAAATTGCTAGGCATCATGTGAACTCTTAAATAACAGCAATTCTCAAATAAAAGAAGATTATTTTTTAAGGAGGCTATGAGACTTTAGAGTAGACAGAAGATAAAGGTAACCAGTCATGCCATGAAGATATTTGAGTTCTAATCTAGAAACATTGAAAATTCCATTATTGAAATATAACCTTATGGCATTAAAAATTCATCATGGTAAATGAAAGATCAGCATCCCACAAAAAGAAACAACTATGATCATGATAGAGCTTAAGATCTTACTCGTAGAAAGTAAAAGGTAAACTCTAAAATGTGTGTCAAAAAGAATTTGTCTTACGCATTAAAGTTTCAATGGAACTAAATTCTTTTAGGCAACTTGTAATTGAACTATTATGTTCTAAATAAGGGCTCAAGTTCAGAAATGTTTCATCCTTTACCTTTACACAGCCTCACAATGCAAGCATTTAATTTCATTTGGCAATATACCCAAATACAAGAAGTATTAGTTATTACGAATCTATAAGTGCTGCACAGTTAACAATTTAATATGCATATAAATTGTATAATAACACAAAAGTATCAAAGTAACAAATAGAGTCTAAATATATCGGGGATGTGTCTTTGTAACTCAATCTAATATTTCTTATATAGCCTATTTTCTGAGTGGAAAGTGTACTTTTATTTATTGTTGATCATCATATGTTATTAGAAGAAGAACTGTCTTTGTGAATAGCATGACAAATCTGAATTCTGGCAAAGATGCCAATATTCTATTCAGGGGATTATTATCCATGGCAGCTTCATAGGGTTGCAATGATCCAAAGTATATAGAGCTAAAGACACACCAGAAATTCAGCATAAAAAGAGCTTATACACCCATCCCAACCTTCCACGTAATGTGAAAATGATGCTTCCTTATTGCTTAATGGTTCAGAGCCTCTAAAGGAATTTGCATTCCATCTAACAAGGACAACAAGCGAAATACCTTCTTGATCGATGGAGTTCAACGGTAATTCAATAGTAATTTTTTTTAAAAAAAAAAAGAAAAAGAACATCTAGTCCAATGTTCTCCTAGTAGTCAAACGCTTTATCCTATGTTCTTTCTACCCATTAAAATTCATGCATTCTCCATGATATCCTACCTGCATATATCCAGAATCAAACGATATGTTTCATCCTAAGCTGATTGATAGCTAAAATACAACAACTTGATTTCCCTATCATTTAATGGTGACGTGTCCCCATAGTAAGAAACCTCATAGTAGGTCATTAAAATGTACAAAAATAGATCCAATTGTAAATATAAATTAGAAAAGCATCTTTAACATGAATAGAAAATTTTATGACATTTTCAAAATCTTCTATAATGCTTCAAGCACAAAAAGGAAAATTAATATTTGGTCATTATCATCAACTAGACACAATTTTTTTTTTAAATAAAGCAAGTCAGTAGAGTAAATATTATAACTCAAACAACTAGTTATGAATTTTACCAAGGATATACTCTCGGAATGTCTTATTGTTCAGATCCATCCAAACCTTCTCAAGTTGTTCCTTAGTGGCATTCTAGGACATCCGTGATTATAACATTTGTCAATCTCCTACTTCAACGTAACTGTCAAATCTTGTATGTCTTTCTCAAAGTTGACTATCATATTTGTTCATAAAACTTTTTTCTGCATTTAAAATACAATAAAAACCATAAGTTAAAAAAATGGATAAAAAGATAATGACACATAAGAAATGGAACTATTGCCATAAACAGATAATAACATATATCAAACCTGAGTTGAAGGATATTCTATCTAGTACAGTTCTTACATACAAAGGATTCATGAGGCATCCAAGAGACTGCAAAGAACAGAAGACAATCAAAAAAGTTTTTAGTTATTTTCTGAAAAACTCAAACCATATTTAAAAAAAATAGCTGTAAAAAATAAAAGCCTGAAGTTTCATGCGCTCTCCTAACACAAATTCCCTAACTACTGGGCTTCCAAGAACCCCTTCAAACCTAAGCACAAGATTTCCATCATCCTAAATAGAGACTCTAGCAGCAACCAATTGCAAGGGTTTGCCTGATCAACAATCGAGAAGATAAAGAAATTGGTGAGGGTATTTATTTTTTATTAAACGGGAAATGAAAATGAATTTTTTTTATTAACCCATTCCTAATAAACCCACAAGAAGCTATAAGTTACGTTTTAATGGGAAATGAAAATAAGAAAATGCGAGGGAATAGAGTACCAGAAGTAAATATGACAGATATGAACCTAAAATCAATGCCCAAAAAGGGCTCCGATTGGGTCCAGTAAGATCGCATAGGTGGTGAGACAAATCCACCAATCGGACTCCATCCGTGGGAGATGAAAAGAAACAGTGGAAGTGGTAGGCATCGCTGGGTTCAAACTCAGCGGTGAAAAGCAGATCTGAAACAGAGGTTCCTTACATAGAATCATGAACGGCGGCAAATCTGGGGGAGAAACCATAGGCGGTGTGTCAGCGGTGGAGGCGCGGACTCCTTTTAGAGAGGTGGAGGCAGAGACTCCCAAACGAGTTGGGTTGTCGAAGGCAGACAGTCACCAGATTTAGACAATATGTGCAGCCTGCCAAATGAAGGAAACGCGACGCCCAAAATTGGCTGAAAGCGTTGGTGGCGGATGATTGGAATGCACGAGGCATGGGCGCACATCGTTGGTAGCCCTAGACAGCACCAGATGTCCCGGATCTGAGCGGGAAGAACATGGGCTCCATCGAACTCTGTCCGTGAACATCAGTTCACTTCTATGAACGTTTTGGCATTTGAGTGTCCATGTATTCAAATTCAAATACTGATATGATCATTGATATAAATTAATTATCAATCAATTAAGCACTAATAAAAATAACAAGTCTAAGGCAAAACTAATTATTATCCAATAAAGCGTTAATAAACTATTTAAGGAGTTTTTTAAATATAGGTCCGAAATAGGGACTCAAAATAATTTTTCTATCAATTCAGGACTCGAAAGATAAAAGACTATTAATACAGTACATAAAATCATAAAATTAATATAAATAAAATAATAAAAACTACATTAAAATTTCAATGGTTTTAGATCTTATATTGATAGTTTCATATTTTTCGGGTCCTCAACTGATGAAAAACTCTTTCGGGTATCTAATTGATAATTTACATATATTTCAGGTCATGTATTGAAAAAACCTTCATAATTTAAAATGCAATTATGCCCAATAAAGATAATAATTTACTTTTTTAACTTTATTTTAACATTATATCTTTTAATGCATGAATTGACGAAAATACCATTTACTCGAATACATTCAAGTAATGTATTCAGGTAATATATTCGAGTAAAGTGAAAAATAATTTTCAAGTCAAAATTCGAGTAAAATATTTTTCGAGTTAATGTATTAGAATAACGAGTTAAATAACAGTATATTCAAGTAATAAATTCAAGTCAAATAATGTACTCGAGTAATGAATTTGAGTCAAATAATGTATTCGAGTAATGAATTCCAGTTAAATAATGAATTTGATTCAAATAATATTTTCGAGTAAAAAATTCAAGTAAATAATGTATTCAAGTAAAAAATTCGAGTTAAATAATGAATTCGAGTCAAATAATATTTTCGAGTAAAAAGTTTGAGTTAAATAATGTATTCGAGTTAAATAATGCATTCGAATAATGAATTCGAGTTAAATAATGCATTCGGACAATGAATTCGAGTTAAATAATGTATTTGAGAAATGTGTTCTAATGATTTTTCAAGTGATAATACTCGAATACTTTACTCGAATATTCGAGTAAATGGTATTTTTGTCTATTCGAGCATAAAAAGAGATAGTATTAAATTTAGGATAGAAAAAAATATGTATATAAAAAATGGCAAAGACTTGTATGAGACCGTCTCGCGTAAGGGCTTACGTGAGACAATCAGAAAGTGATAACTTTTATATAGGAAAGTGATAATAAATTAATGAAAAGTGATAATGTTATTTCATGAACAATTTATAATATAAATAAAAAGTTATAATATTTTATAGCGAAAGTGATAATGATTTATAGCGAAAGTGATAACTATTTTAAAAATTGAAAAATAGTCTCACATGAGACTGTCTCACGCAAGACCTACCCATAAAAAAGAGGTTACAGTAATTTTTACTCATAATTTAATCATTAATACTATTAATTTATAATAATGGGATCTTCATTTAAAATGTCTAGTCAATAATAAATCTTATTTAAAAGGCACAATGTCATAAAATTTTGTGCAAATGGCCCCCCTTTTAAAAAATAAGTTTTTTACCTTAATTATTAATACTTTAGGAACTTTTAAGAAAATAATAAAAGTTTGGGACTTTTTTGTAAAATAAAAAAATGGGGGATTTTACTAAATTATTAATGTTTTATGGATTTTTGAAAATTAGCATTTATGCCTATAACGGTAACCATTTCGTTAAATCGACTTGTATGTCGTTATTCAAAATTCGAGTTATCGAAAGGTCTTTTCAGTCAAAATTTCTCACATTTACCTCATTATACACCGTTCGATTTATTTTTTTAGTGAATAGTCAATTTAGCGTTGTCTGACTCCATAACGGAATCATTCCGTTATAATGATTTGCTCGCCGTTATTCAAAATTCCATCAATTTTAGGGGCCTTTCATTCGCTTGGATCTTCACATACAATATCAAAACTTAATATTCTATTAAACTAACAAATGGATGTTGATATTTAGTCACATATGAAGTATCTCATACTTGTTAAATAAACACAAATATATAAAGTATACAGTTTTAATGCGAAGTATTACAAATACGAAGTACCCCACTTAAATTTTTGAATGGGCTTGTAGAAATATTATGAAATCAAGGCATGTGTTTAATATGAGGTCCAAACGCACAAATTAATTTCATGTACGAAAATATGCGTGTTTATGCCTATAACAGAATCATTCTGTTATACCCACTTGTATGTCATTATTCAAAATTCGAGATATCTCGGGGTCGTCTCAGTCAAAATTTCTCACTTTCACCATCATTGTATGCTATTTGATTGATTTCTATAGTGAATAGTAAATTAAGCATTGTTTAACCCAATAACATAATCATTCCGTTATAACGACTTGCACGTCGTTATTCGAAAGGCCTTTCATTCTTTTGGATCTCCACATACAATGTCAAAATATAATATTATAATAAATTAACAAATGAATGTTGATATTCAGTCACATATGAAGTATCTAATAAACACAAGTATATAGTATATACAGTTTGGATGCGAAGGATTACAAATATGAAGTATCCCATTTGAATTTTTTAATGAGCTTGTAAAAATTTTATGAAATTAAGGCAAGTATTTAATATGATCGTCCAAACACATAACTTAATTGTCATGTACAAAAATATGCATGTTTATGCAAATAAAGGAATCATTCTGTTATGCCCACTTGTATGTTTTTATTCAAAATTCGAGTATCTCAGGGTCGTCTCAATCAAAATTTCTCATTTTTACCATCATTGTATGCTATTTGATTGATTTCTATAGAGAATAGAAAATTAAGCATTGTTTGACCTCATAATAGAATCGTTCCATTATAACGGCTTGCATGCCGTTTATTCAAAATTCGATCAATTTTAGGGGCCTTTAATTATCTTGGATCTCCACATACAATGTCAAAACATAATATTCTAATACACTAACAAATAGATGTTGATATTCAGTCATATATGAAGTATCTCATACATGTTAAATAAAACAAGTATATAAAGTATACAATTTGGATGCGAAGCATTACAAATATGAAGTATCCTTGGATGCGAAACATTACAAATATGAAGGATCCCACTTGAATTTTTGAATGGGATTGTAGAAATATTTTAAAATCAAGGCAAAGTGTTTAATATGAGGTCCAAACTCAAAACTTAATTGTCATGTACGAAAATATACGTGTTTATGCCCATAACGGAATCATTATGTTATGCCCGATTGTATGTCATTATTCAAAATTTGAGTTATCCGAGGGTCGTCTCAGTAAAAATTTATCACTTTTACCATCATTGTATGCTATTTGATTGATTTCTATAGTGAATAGTAAATTTAGCATTGTTTTGACCCCATAGTAGAATCATTCCGTTATAACGACATGCATGCCGTTATTCGAAATTCGATCGATTTTAGGGGCCTTTTATTCGCTTGGACCTCCACATACAATGTCAAAACATAATATTTAGATAAACTAACAAACAAATATTGATATTGAGTCATATATGAATTATTTCCTACGTGTCATATAAAGAAGTGTATAAAGTATAAATGTTTGGATGCGAAAATTATAAATATGAAGTATCTCACTTGAATTTTCGAATGAGCTTGTAGTAATATGATGAAATCAAGGTTGATGTTTAAATTGGGGTCCAAAATCACTACTTGATTGCTATGTACAATAATATGTATATTTATGTCAATAACGGAATTATTTCTGTTATAACGACTTGCACGCTTTTATTCAAAATTCAAGTTATCCTAGAGTTGTCTCAGTCAAAATTTCTTACTTTTAACTTCAATATACAACATTTGGGTTGTTTCTCTAGTGGATAGCCAATTTAGCATTATTTGGCCATATAATGAAACCATTCTGTTATAACGACTTGCACTTCGTTATTTGAAATTCGAGTGATTTTAGGGGCCTTCGACTTGCTCAGATCTTCATATGTAGATAACACAACAACTTTGCATATGAACCAAAAGAACAATTTAGGTTTTTTTTTCCTTTTATTTTCCTTGCAACAAAATAGCTACCACGTAATTTTTTTTTCCAAGATCTTTTTCCCTAAATATCCAAAAGAAATAGATTCAATTTTAATATTTCAAGAAAATATTAACTCAGAATAATGCATTTTTATATATTAATGTAAAACTAACATTACATATGGTTATGATTTTCAAATTATGTGAGTGTTGCAAATAGTTTTAAATTAATAGGTAGCAGCAGCTAGGAAATAATTCAAGCTTCGAACTCCTTCAAGTCCCTAATTTACAAGCATCAATCTAATTAATCCAAATTCCAAAAAAACACAAAACAAAAATTACAAGAACAAGAATAAGAAAAATACACAAAAATAAAATAATAAAAGCAGTTTATTCAAAGATTAAAGTACTTATTTTCTTATCAAGGATTTATGCATCTCATCACTTCCACCATTTTTTAGCCTAAATTCCATGCATCAATTGCATCACATCTTCTCCCATAAACAACAAGTTCTCAACTTATAACACAATGAAACACATAAAACAAAAAAAAAATTAACTTAGACTTTTCGCCAAAAATTGGTGTGCACAATTTTTTGATTTTTAAGATTCATGATTCTTGCTTTCATTCAACCTCATTCTTTCAACAATAAGCTCAAAATCATGCATTATTGTACCACACTCTTCTCTCATAAACAATTATTGCTCAATTAAAATTACCATGAAGCATTTTAAAGCAAAAAATTTTCTCTTAGCTATTTCATCAAACACCTTGCATGCATTCTCAAGGCATAAGAACGTCATTCATATTTGCAATGCAATTTTCACCAAATTTTAAAGCAAACCTAACCAATCGTACAACCCCCACTTGAACACTTAAAACACTTATTCCACATTTAAGAACCTAAGCAAAACAAGGCAAGAAAATTTCACACCATGCACAAATGAAACTATAGCAACTTGCATAGGTGCCCTAGAAAGAACATATTCAAACATCATTTCATCTAACTAAAACTAAACCGAAGTAAGAGTTTGGAAACACATATCTTGCTTGTTTCCAATGAATGCTTAAAGCTTGTTTTTAGAATATGTACTCTTTATGTAAAATACAATTCCACTTGGATCCTACCCTATGAAGAATATATAATTCACATTATATGGCAAAATCCGACTGAAATGAATGAAAAAAGGGCCCAACTACCCACAGAAAATGCAGATCATGAGCGAGATAGGAGATGATAGAATTTTCACGCTCCAAAACTTGAGAGGAGAAAAGTGCGATGTTGAGAAGAAAATTTTTGGCATAGAGTTTCCAAACTTATTTTTTCTTGATTTTGGAAGATTTGGGGCAAATATTAATTAAAAAAAAGTTTAACTCACAATTGTAAATAATAATTTAAATTTTTTTCTTTTTTCCAATTAATAATGTAATGCCATTTTGGTCAAAGGTCATTTAGATAAAGTTTTAACTAGATTGACCCATTACAACAATTTCCCATTTATAATGGAATTAATTGTCAAAAATAAAATTTTAGAGTTGTGTAGGTTGCAACGTCACGTGTCTCCTTAAAAATATTGTGTATATGACGTTGCCATATTTTCTTAAGAAGAAATTTATATACACGTCGTTCTCATGTTAATCTTGATATTATATTTTATTTTGGGTAATTTAATATATTAAGATAAAGACTTGTATGAGACCGTCGCACGTAAAAAAGTGATCACATCATTATCACTTTCGTTATAAAATGTTATCACTTTTTATTTATACTATAAATTGTTTGTTAAATAGTTCACTTGACCATTATCACTTTTCATCAATTAAATATCACGTTTTTATTGATAATATTATCACTTTTTATCCGTTTACAGTCTCACACAAGATTTTCCCATATTTTAAGAGTCTTTTTAAATACACGGTTTAGTTGGCAAACCATATAATGGGTGACCCAAATCATTTTTATTCATTTACTCAAATTCTCTTTAATATCTTATAAATAATTACTCCCTCCATCCCAACTTCAACTTCACCCTTTCTGTTTTGGTTTGTTTCAAATTCAACTTCTTACTTCCCTAAAAAGAAAAAGCAACTAACTAATATCCCTTTAAACTACTTAAATTTCAAAATCGTCATAACATTTTTAATAAATTACATATTTTATTATTTATTTATTACCTAAAAATATCATACTAACCCTAATAGTAAGCTAAAAAGTAATTTTTCTTAAATTCTGTATTTACAATAAATGTGAAGATATATTTGGGATGAAATATTTGGTTACTTGATGTGCATAGAAAGTGGAGAGAGATTATATTTTTCTCTTATCTTCAACCAATCATTTATTACTTTTTCATTTTGTATTTCTTCATAAATTTACTTTTCAACAAAAAATTTAAACATTTATAATTATTTTGTTATAAATTTATTATATATATATATATATATATATATATATATATATATCAAATTATTCATCTTCTTAAAATTTTTAAGTTAATATCTATATGTGATAAATAAATTTTTATGCTAATTTAATTTTTAAAAAATAATTAAAAAATGAGTTAATGTAGATGAAGGTGACATGGACGAGTGGGTACAATATCGATGAAGGAGTCCCCTTTGTTGAAAGGGGTTGGAAGGGACACTCTCAAATGCATTCTCCTACCGGAACTCTAACATTCACAAGAGGAAGCATGTGTGGTACGTTTTTTACTTATTAATCAACTTCGTTCTTCACCATATCAAATCATTCAATTTTCTTAGTTATTCTCTCCGTCTCATAAATCGCTTTAAGTTCAGTGTTTAATATTGTTTAAAATAAACTATCTTTTTTCTTTATCGCCTCTTGTTGACCTTTTAAATTATTTTGAGACTTTTCTTATAATAAATAATTTGAAAAGTATACTAGGCGGAAATGATAAAATTGAAATTAAAATATACTTTGAATTAATTACAAAAGAAAAAAATTATCGTCTTTATTTCAATTGCAATTTTGTCTCAACCTTTGAGATTGTAAAAAAAGATCGGCACATTTAAAATTTATTAAAAATTGCACCAATCGAGCAGTTAGGTTATGCTTGTTCGTTGACATGACTTACCTATGCCATGTTAGTTTTCACGTCATCTTAGGTTAAGTACAAAAAAACACCACTTTTACTTTAATAGTGATTTATTCCAAATCTTTGAGATTTTGACAAAAATAAAAATAAAAATCAGATTATGTTTTTAGCAAAGTATATAATCAGAGTAAATTTTAGAGTCAAACTAAAGTGCACCGGGTGTACCTAGACAATTTTAATCGTTAGATTAATTTACAATTCATTCTCCACTATAAATAAAATAAAATATTTATTTAAAAAAAATCTTCCTATTATCCATTGGCAAAGACTTGGGTGAGATCGTCTCACGTATCTCGTTATGTGAGACGGGTAGCACAAATACCCGAAAATTAGCAATTGTGCGCTTTTTGAACCTATATGCAGGTCATCAGATCGATTTCCATATACACGTATGTTGTCTTCTTTTTTTAATAATAATTTATTTTAAATATTTTTATACTCAACCTAAAATTATTCAAATTGATTATAATAATTATTTATTTTGTAAGTTTCAAATTTAATAATTTTTATAAGTAAAATTTTCATACATTTGTCCCCTCTCTCTTATATATTTATATTTAATAATACTGTGAATAATAATTTCTTATTTTTATAATTAATATGTTAGATAAAATGTGATAGTAATTTTAATAAAAAGTGACATGTGATCAAGAAAAAGTGACAACTAGTTTCAACAAAAAAAATTGTAGGACGTATGAAAAGTGATATCTAATTAATAAAAAGTGATAATCAATTTTAATTAAATTATTCATAAACAATTAATAGAAAAAATAAAACATGATAACATTTTAATCAAAGTGATACATGAAAATGGAAGTGATAACCATCCAATTAAACTATTTTATTAAGTGGTTTATAGTTTGAAAGTGTGAATAAAAAGTGAAAATATTTTTTTTTTATAAAAAGTGATACTTGATCAAGAAAAAGTGAATCAATTTTAATAAATTATTTCATGAATAATTTGTATAAAAGATAATAAGTGATAAAAATTTTATTAAAAATGGTGCATATATAAAGGAAAAGTGATAACCATTAATTAAACTATTTCATACATGAACAATTTATAAGATAAATAAAGAGTGATAACAATTTTAACAAAAAATAATATATAATTATAGAAAAGTGATAATTATAGATTAAACTATTTTGTGTTCGCACAATTTTTAGGGCAAATAAAATGTAATATATTATTGTAAAAAAATAGTTACATATAATATTTTACTATATAATGATATAAAATTTTGATTAACTTTAAATTTTATTAAAATATTTATCGTATATTTTTATTAAGAATTTAAAATATAAGAATTAATTTATGTAAAAAAATACTAATCTTAGAATATAATGAAAGAGAGAAAAATAATAAAGCATGGATTATACGGTTTCTGTTGTAATAAAATTGAATGGATTGAACTTTTACGGCTGGCGCTAGGCAGCTGTGCATTGCGTAATTTAAAAATTAAAAAAATTGTAAATGGATTGGTGGAACCATGGAAGATCCATCTCAAATAATGGGATTCATGAGACGGTCTCACCCAAAACCTACCCTTATCCATTTAATTCTATAAATTTAGGGTGCACTAATCACCCTAAATTTTAAGGATAGGTCTTGGATGAGATCATCTCACGGATCTTCTTATGTGAGATGGATCCAATCCTACCCATCAACCTAAAATAAAAAATATACAATATAAAAAAATTAAATTAAATAAAAATAAGGGCTCTGTTTGGCTTCATCATTAATTAATGTTAATACACATGACCAAAAACCCGCGGCTGCCAACGATGCCATCTACGCATCTGCTAATTTAAGTCAATTATAAGTTTCACTTTTTATAAAAATTATCCTAATATTTATTATTATTATTATTATTAGTTATTCAGTAAAAATAATATTATTAATAATTATTCTTTAGATAGTTCAACTATTTTATTATCACTTTATTTTAATTGGGTATCACTTTATATTATGATGAGCGTTTTCTCAACACACAAAATGATCCTCAAGTATAAGGATATCAATTGTAGTCTCGATAGGTGACCAAGTGATTATTGAACCCGAGGGACGGATTATTATCAATTTAACTATATTCTAATTAACTAAGACTATGTTGGCAAATTGGTTTGGAATAGTTACGAATCTAAATAGCATATAATTTAAATAATGAATTAAATAAGCAAGCAATAGAGAAAATACGGTTGTGATCAAGTAAGAAATTAGGTAGTTCTTTGGGTCATCCAGTTTCACTTATTAATTTCCTTTTCATGTGTTGATGTCCTACTCTGCCCTGTGGTCTATGGACGCATCACTAAACCATGCAAGTTCACTCTATAGATACAAGCAAACATGCGTATGACACGTGTGAATATCCTCGGATCAAGAGATATAATTCACCCCCTTTTTAGGTACTATCAGTATCAATTATTTTCTGTGCACTTAGAATTATAACATGTAATCCTGCTCAGCGGTGAACGCACTCAATTAATAACCAAGCTATGTATTCAGACTCTACACAACAGTTAATGATGCGCAAAATAACCGTGAGTATGAATTAAAAAAGTACAATCTTATATAAAATAAATCACAAGTAGCGTTGTACGGAGTTTACACATGGAAATTCAATTAACTCATAAAACTTTCATATCCCTAGAACTACCGGAGCGGCACTAGCCCATGACTGATTTAGGAACAATCATGGTTAATTGGTATGATCTAACTTGACGTGCCAGACGAACCTCTCGTTATGACTCCTTCGGACGATGATAGGCTTTTACTTGAGGCATACCCTAAATTTGGTAAGAAAACTCTGGAATTACCATAAATAGAAGCAGCAAGAATCCGCTCGACCACACCTGGAAAAGTCGAGCAAGGCGTCCAAATCAAGCAATGGTCGAGCAAACTCTCTGTACAAGTTTGTACATTTTGCTTGAGTCGCCCTCATCTGCTCGACCAGAGTGATGCTGGTGAGCAACATCTCTAAGTCAAGCAAGCTCTCGGTAAGAATTGCATATTCTGCTCGACTTGACACCTCCACTCGACCAAAGTGATTCTGGTCGAGCAACATTGGAAGTCGAGCAGTCCTCGAAAATTACGTCAAAAATCATGTCTTCCAATTCCTAGCTCTTTTGATCCATTTTTCTGTACAAATACACTCTAGAAGCCCTTGTATTCTCTGATTCGTGGCTTTTCCGTAAACATTCCAATTTATCTCAATAAAAGACTCAATTGTACTCAATTTCCACATAAATCAAAGCCCAAAATACATGAATTTACATTCTCATCAAATCCCTAAACTTACATGTTGCTCGTCCCGAGGAAACAAAAATAAAAACAAAACTAGAGAGTGTAATCACGAGATCAAACACATCCTATCCTAACAAATGTAATTATATTGACTCAAAATATGCAATCCATCATACCTTTCATTCACGCAAAAATATCAATCAATTACAATACTTCTACGAGTGCTAAGTGATCTAGCTCACGGGTAGGTGTTTACTCTCTCTCTCAAGTGTAAAAGATGTACACTTTATGGGTTAGTGTCAACACTCAATTTCAATTCATATACTTGTGTGACCATAAGCTTGACAAGGGTCTCAAAAATCCATCTATAACTACGTCAATACTAGGATCACAAAGGACTTGCATATAGGTGGTAATGTTGGCTATTTGGTAAAGGTAAGAGAATTTAGATAAGTAACTAAATTACTAGTAAAGATGTACCTTGGAGAATTGCTTTTCCACAGCTTCCTTCTTTTCTCCTTCATCTTTCTCATGATCAGTTCAATTTGCACTTCCTCCATCTTTACTTGGATCAACATCTTTTCTTCGCAGTATAATCCCAATTCCGGTGTTCTTCAAGTATAAGGGTACCAGTTTCGGGCACTACCCTTTCTAGCATTAGGGATACCGATTTCAGACACTATTCCATGCAAGATTTAACCACTTATCTTTTGATTCTTATTACACCAAATCTCTCCTTCCTATTTCTCTTCAAAACTTCATATAGCATTCATTTACCTCCACTCTTTACTAGTAATAGGTGTTCAAAGCTCAAAAGGCAAATGGTTGTTTCTCAAAGGCTTGCCAAAGAAAAAGCTTAAAGTCTCAAAAGGGGCTTCCAATGATAATCATATAATAAGGTAGCATAAATTTGGTTAAGTGACTTAATCAACAACAATGACCTAAGATCATTTCCTAGTATCTATCAATTATAGACTTCAGACAAGACTCCAAGTCAAGTTCTAAAATACGAGTATACAAACGACTCTCAAGAATAAACTATCATGCTTATAGCACGATCAAGAGGCTCAAATCCTCACATGATTAATAGAATCCTAAGCACTCTTCAAAGCATATAATCAACATCAATTTTCTATGAACTACAAGTGAAATAGAACATGCTTGTCATCAACAAATCAACATGCATCAAAATAAGGCACATGCATATCATGAGAAATCCTCATCACTAAACAATCCAAGCAAAACTTCCACCAATCAATCACTCAATCATCATCAATATTATCAAATACATGCCACCCACACATGAATCATACACTACACCTACATCAATCAAGTCTCCACCTGTAAAGTGTAACAGAGAATGGGGATGAGAAGAATCAGAAAAGATAAACCTGACGCTCTTTACTTCTCCGGAGCATCATCATCACTCTCATCTCTGCGCCAATCATCAAAATCTCTCTAAAGAGTATCGATCTTCCTATCAAGAGCTTCATAATTCTCATTCAAAATCCCCCAATCTAAGGTTAAGCGTAGCATAATTATCATTCGCCAATGCCAGTTGCCTATTTGTTTCTTGTTGTTCGCATTGAGCGTGGCAAAATGCTTGTGTATCAATCGGAATTGCTCCCAATAAAACTGATCCTGGGCTACCCAATAATCCTGCTACGGCTGTGGCTGTGGCGATGGCTCGAAAAGCTCCTTCTCGTGTGGCTGCTGAGGCTGCACCGGAAGAATACCCATCTCCATATAATCAAAAACGGGTGGTGGCTACAACTCTTCCTCAAAGTCAGCCAGATCTCCTATAAGGACCATGTCCTCATCTAAGACGATCCCATGAGCCCGCATTTCTACAAGGAGTCTCCAGTCTCCTCTTCCCAAGAACATCTCTGAGATCACCTTGTGCTCTGTGGTATTCATCAATAAATTGCTGTTAACTTTAACGGTAGTGAGATCAATCATCAACAGTGGAAACCTGAATGAGCTAGGATTCTTTCCTCGGATGAACATCCAAGTATCATCTAGCCGCTCAATCAGTCCTATCCTCACACATGATGTCAAGATCAAGTCTGGATCCTCTCAAATAGGCATGTGCCTGCTCAAATCAACTCTATAGTACTCAGTTCGTGAGTCGTGAACTTGTGAAGCTAATGAAAGAAATACGCTGCTACATTAAAATGGACTCCATGTAGCATGCACCATAACACGTACTGCTCCCCCCTTAGGAATATAACTCCCCTCGGATCTTGCAAACAATGTGTTACCCAGAATCCTATCCATGTATGCTAACACGGGGTTGTGAATGGAAGCAACCTTGGCAGAATTCGAGTTATATCTCTCTCTCCTCTCCGTGATCTCTCTCCAGAACTCATCTGGCTTAAAATCATCATGCTCAACATCAACCGTGTTCTCACAGCCAATTAATTCATTAAACTCTCAGGCCCACATAGTCTGCTCCTGTCCGCTAATCTGCATATGAATACCATAGGGTAAGTATCGGTCTCCATGCTCAATCCTCAATGTGCATAAAACCTCCGCAATGATGTGAAAATACGTCTCTCTCTTCATCTCCATGAACTGCGTAATGCCTACTTGATCAAACATCCAATGAATGTCGGTGAGAATATTTATTTCCCTTATAGCATGGTCATCCTTATACCGTGTCCTCCGAATCTTCTGCGCAATTGTAGTTCAAAAATCCTTCTTCTCCTCCCAATTTGGAATTTTCAGCCCATAATCGGATGGCCTCTTCTTATCCATCCTCATTTTCTTGACTATCTCACTAAGCGAAGGCGACTTAGGTCCCTTCCTCTTGGATGAAGACGCAATCTCTTTTCCTTTAAAATCTAATTTTGGACTCCGCTCGACTTAACTGGTGAAGTCGAGCAATGGGTTCAAGTCAAGCAACCCTTGCTTTACCCTTAAAATCATACCACTTGACCTCCGTTCGACTTGCACACACTGGTCGAACGGGTGTTGGAAGTCAAGCAACATGCCCAGTCAAGCTTCTTGTTCTTCTCTATTTCGCTCGACCTCTGTTTGACTTAGAATTCTGGTCGAGCAACCACTGCCTGGTCAAGCAAACTCTCTATAAGTTTTGCGCATTTTGCTCAACCTCTACTCGAGTTGGCACTTCTGGTTAAACAACCTCCTCGAAGTCGAGCAGAGCCATTGTAAGTTTTGCGCATTTTGCTTGACCTCTGCTCGACTTCTTCTCCTTGATCGAGCAACCATCCAATGTCGAACAACAACCCGACTTCTTGAGAATTTGTACTCCTCTCGTCTCTCCCTGCAACATTCAACTCTAGGACAACACTAAGTATCAAGATATCCATACATCAAGCAAGAGAACCTCTTTAAACTATATAGAATCATGTGTAACTCCGCAATTACACTAAAAAACAAAACACCACTAAACACTAGGCAAATTGCAAAATATCGATGAATCAAAACTGGTTAAAATTTAAATATACCGTAAAAATCAACTCTCATAGCAAACGTCGCAAAGAAAAGATTATACTCTCCATGCTATGTGAGGTAAGTACATCACACCCCCCAAACATAGTAGAAACTATAGTGGAAACTAAGTTTGCAAAGAGATGTAATTTCCGAATAATAAGCACGTCAAAACTCACACGAAAATAAATAAAGTAATAAAATGGGAGGAAAAGCCCCCAACAGGCGCTCTTATTTAACGTCGAAGAGTCACGACAGTGCCAATCTGGTGCAAGGTATCTTCAAAGATGATGTAAGCATAATTCAGAGACTTGTAATGCTTCAATCGATTCCCATTCGCCGCGATAATGTCCTCATCTTTGTCCATAAGCTCAAAACTCCCCTCTCCACAAGCTCTATAGATAATGAACGGCCCCGTCCACTTCGATTTTAATTTCCCTGTGAAGAGCTTCAAATGAGAGTTAAAAAGTAATACCTCATCACCTTGCTTGAACTCCTTGTATGAGATCTTTGAATCATGCCATTTCTTCATTCTTTCATTAAAGATCCTTGAATTCTTGTAAGCTCGATTTTTGAACTCATCCAATTGATTGATATGAGTCATCCTCAACTCCTTTTGATCCTTTAACCACAAGTTCAAACTCCTCAATGCCCAAAAAGCTCGGTGCTGAATCTCTACGGGTAAGTGGCACTGCTTCCCATAGACAATTTGATACGGTGACATATCTAACACCATCTTATAAGCAGTCTAGAACCCCCATACAACATCATCGAGCTTCATAGTCTAATCCTTCCTATTGGTTCCAACTATTTTCTCCAAAATTTGCTTCACTTGTCGGTTGGAGACTTTAGCTTGCCCATTCGCTTGAGGGTGATATGGTGTAGTAACCATATGCTTGACACCATAATCTTTAAGCACCTTTTCAAGAAGTTTATTGACAAAGTGAGTACCTCCATCGCTTACTAGTGCTCTAGGAACTCCATAGCGGATAAAGATATGTTTCTTCAAGAAAGATAAAACAGTCCTTGAATCATTCAAGCGAGTGAGAATGACTTCCACCAACTTAGAAACATAATCCACTGCTAATAGGATATAGAGAAACCCATTAGATGGGGGAAAAGGCCCCATGAAATCGATCCCCCATACATTGAAGATCTCAATAATAATGCTCGGCTGAAGTGGCATCTCATCTCTCCTACTTATGTTCCCCATCCTTTAGCATCTATCGCATGTCGCCACATAGGTCTCATAATCTTTAAACAAGGTAGTCTAATAAAGGGTAGATTGAAGTACCTTCACTGCCATCTTTTGAGCTCCAAAGTGCCCTCGTTAAGTTGTGCATGGCAAAACTCAAGAACGCTCTCCATCTCCATCTCGGGTACACACCTACGGACTATGGAATCTGTATATATCTTGTAGACAAACGGATCATACCATATAAAAGTCTCAACATCCCACTTGAATTTTGAAAGTTGATATCGGTTGAGCTCTCTTGGAATTTCTCCTACGGCAATGTAATTCACATAATCTGCATACCATGGATCCATCCCTTGGGCAGCCACCACACATGCTCTTTCTACTCCTTCGACGAACACCGCCATGATCTTCTCATCAGGGAACATCTCTTCTATGTAATCAAAAGAATCATCACAGTGCTCCCTTGTCTCCAACCTCGATAGGTGATCCGCCAAAATGTTTTCCATACCCTTCTTATCTCGGATCTCCATATCGAACTCCTGCAGAAGAAGAATCCATCTTATGATCCTTGGCTTTGTTTTCTTCTTCTCCATCAAGTACTGGATCGCATAATGATTCATGTACACTATAGTCTTTATGCCAATCAAGTAATGTCGAAACTTATTGAACACATGTACCACATCCAAAAACTCCTTTTTAGTCACTGTGTAGTTCTTTTGTACAGCATCAAAAGTCTTACTCGC
Organism: Pogostemon cablin; assembly: GCA_023678885.1. Taxonomy (NCBI): domain Eukaryota; kingdom Viridiplantae; phylum Streptophyta; class Magnoliopsida; order Lamiales; family Lamiaceae; genus Pogostemon; species Pogostemon cablin. The sequence goes on along the minus strand of JAHCLQ010000625.1, from coordinate 38,631 downwards.
ATAGTAAATGGTGCAAAACTTCTTATCCCTAAACTGCCCAAGCACCACTCCAAGTGCTAAGTCACTCGCATCACACATAAGTACAAATGACTGAGTCCAATCCAGTGTGATCAAGATAGGTGCAGTAATAAGCGCCTCTTTCAAAACCTAAAAAGTTGTTAGACACTCTTCATCAAACACAAAAGGAACATCCTTTTCAAATAAATGAGATAAGGGCTTGGAGTATTTCGAGAAGTCTTTTATGAATCTTCTACAAAAATCGGCTTGTCCAAGGAAGGACCGCACTCCCTTTTCATTAGTAGGTTGTGGAAGCTTCTTCATCGTCACCACCTTTGCTCTATCCACTACAATCCCTTAGCCAAAATATGATGGCCAAGAACAATCTCATCTCTCATCATGAAGTGGCACTTCTCCTAATTCAAGACAAGATTAGTTTCTTGGCATCTCTTCAAAACAGTAGCAAGGTTAGATAAACAAATATCAAAGGAGGAACCAAACACAGAAAAAATCATCCATGAACACCTCCATGATCTTTTCTATCAACCCATCAAATATGGCAATCATGCAATGCTAAAATGTAGCAGACGCATTACATAATACAAAAGGCATCTTTCTAAAGGCAAAAGTTCCATAAGGGCAAGTAAAAGTAGTCTTTTCTTGATCCTCGAGTGCAATTATAATCTGATTATAACCCAAGTACCCATTCAAGAAATAATAAAACTCATACCCTGCAAGACGATCATGCATTTGATCCATGAAAGCAAGGGAAAAATGGTATTTGCATGTATTTTCATTCAATTTCCTGTAATCCGTACACAAACGCCATCCCATAGAAAACCCCCCAAACTTAAGGTGTTGTTCGTCCTCGAACAATAAAATGACAAACCAAGAGAATAATAAGATGGAAAGTCATGTCCCAAGGAAAGATCAAAATACCAATCAAGCCTTCAAAAGATGTAATTAATCTCAACTTGGTTCACATAATTAACTTCAAATTCAAAAGTATCAATTTATTCAGAACATATGAGTTAAGACCATTACTTCACCATTTCAAGTGCTCAGTCCACCTATGTTCACATGATATATATAATGTAACTCTCTTGCTCAATGTGTATAAAGTGTAAACATTTTGGGTTATATGTGCTCTCAAGTTCAATTCAAGAGCATGCGTAACCATAAGCCGCATACCTTTTGTGTAAGACGCCCAAAATAGCAAAACGAATACAAGAAAGATTATTTATATAGTAGAATAGTGACTCATTAATATATAAATATATATATATATGTATATATATATATATATATATAGCAATGAGATTGTGAAAATATGTTGAAATTGTAGGCAAACCTGCTCGAACATATGGATGGCGAGAACCTGGCTTCTTCCACAAAAGTTTATTGAAGGATTTATGGCCCAACACACTATAATTTCTCCATTATAATTTCTCCTTAATATATCTATTCTTTTTTGTTCTTTTTAACACACACACACACTCATAGATATATACATATATATATATATATATATATATATATATATATATATATATATATATATATATATATATATATAATTAATAAAAAATTCAAGTACACCTATAAAATGGGTCACCTATTATCTAACGGTTCATATGTATGGAGCAAACAATACTCATTTTGATCACCACCATACCCTGGAGAAGATTCATTGTAGCGTGTCATAGTATTTGGTGACATGGGCAAGGTTAATTTCTTCATAATCTTCCTTGTATATAACTTAATATCAATCCAAATTTTCATTGTATCATTTTTTATGTCACGTCACTCCTACAATACAATTTAGTAATGTAAAATATATAAAATTAGTGCAGAAAATCCATATATAGGGCTGCTAAGAATGAGCGTAATGTCACTCACTGCAATTATAAATTATTATCCTTGGAAACTCACAATATAATTTTTAAGATGAATAATAGCATAATTGACATGCAGAAAAGTGACATCGATTAGAAAATCTTACTGTGAAACTGTTCCATTTCATGACGTATAGGCAGAGCGCGATGGATCGAATGAGTATGCAGATTATCAACCAGGATCATTGAACACGACAGATCGGCTGATAGAGGATCTTAGAAACTACGACATCATATTTTACATTGGAGATATGCCATATGCAGATGGCTACATCTCCCAGTGGGATCAATTTACAACTCAAACCCAACCCATTGCGTCGGTCGTGCCTTAAATGGTCTCAAGGTTAATTTATATATGAAATTTCATAAGTTTTTATTCTTTAATATTTATTTAAATAATTAAATTATAAGATGACATGCTGCAGTGAGAATCATGAGCGAGATTGGCCAAATTCAGGGTCGTTTTATAACACACCTGACTCGGGTGGAGAATGTGGTGTTGTCGCAGAGACTATGTATTATGTACCTCCCATAAATAGAGCCAAATTCTGGTATTTACTCATTTACTTCCTGCCTCACACATATATCACAACAACTTGTGTGTACCTACACGAATATAGTATTTTAATTTGTGATGAGTCGAGAGATATTGTATTTAATTTGTGTTAGTATTGTGTGTGCACATAGATATATTAATTATTTTGTGTGGATTTCATTTACCAAAAAAAATGTAATCATTGATGTGAGACATCCAAAATGATAATATGTAATCATTGAAATGGGATGGAGGGAAGACTACATACAGATATGGTGTAAAGTGACAAGATTTTTAATTTTCAGGCACTCGATAGACTAAGTTATGTTCCATTTATGCATTGTAGATTCAGAGCATGATAAGCGGGAGGGATCAGAGCAGTACAAGTTCTTAGAAGAATGTTTAGAATTGGTGGATCGACAAAAACAACCGTGGTTAATATTTACAGCTTATCGGGTGTTGGGTTACTCCTCTAACAGCTGGTATGGCCTAGAAGGTTCCTTTAAAAAGCCAATGGGCAGGGTGAGCATGCAAAAGCTCTGGCAAAAGTACAAAGTCAACAACATTACCTTCTTTGGCAATGTCCGTAACTACGAAAGAGTTTGCCCCATTTACCAGGTTATAATTATAAATTATACATATTAATTTTTATTTTTGTAATCAGATGGACTAGTTCATCTGCCTAAATGATTTCTTTTGGGAACAAATTAGAGAAAGTTATAAGGAGGCGTGGAATATGGATGCTTGGTGAACTACCTACTAACTATACTAACAGCTAACATTTATCGATAATTTTTTTATTTTTTTCTAAATTAATTTCAATGCTATTTTGACTCGCTCTATTTCTTTTAGAAAATTAGCTTCATGTGTGATTTTTATTAATTAAAGTACGACTTAAATTAATCATGTAGCATATTTTTATGTTTGGCATTGCAGAATCAATGCGTGAACAAGGAAAAATTCCATTATTCGGGGATGGTCAACGGGACGATCCACGTAGTGGTTGGAGGAGGAGGAAGCCACTTATCGGATTTCACTACTCTCGACACAGCATGGAGTATTTACAAGGATTATGACTATAGATTCATGAAGTTGACGACATTCAACAATAGCCACCTTCTGTTCGAGTACAAGAGGAGCAGTGATGGGAGAGTGTACGATTCCTTCACCATCTCAAGAGACTATAGAGATGTGTTAGCTTGTGTGCATGATGGTTGTGAACCCACCACACTAGCTACTTGAACTATGTGTTTTCAACTACTCATGTACCTTTTTTAAATAAATAAGTTGTTTCTATTTATAAAACTTGGTTCACCTCTTGTGATGAATAAACTTATGTCATTTGTAATTATGGCCTTCCCAACTTATTAAGAAGGTGATTTAGAATTTATCAATTCGCATTGATCTTCTATCTTAGAGTGATATTCCATTTTATGTTTTACTTCGATGTTTTATTTAAGTATCCTAGTACTTTCTGTCTTATCATCCAAAAAATTTGGAATATCCAACTATACTAGCACAATTTAATTCTTGCCTCTATTTTAATTTATTTATTTTTACTAAATCTAGTATATTCCTTTGGAGAACACATCTATTTTAGTGTAAATTCCTCAGGATTGTCTTCATCGATCTTAATTTTATCTGGTCAAAAGAAGATTAGGAAAATAATTGTAGGTAAAAAAAAATTTAAAAAAAGTTGGGAAAATTGTTGGAATTTTTGGAGTTGGCTAGGTAGCCTAGATGATATTTTAAATTGGAAAAAGCTCCTGTGCCCTCGGGGACACGATCTGTGTCCCCATATGAACACAATCATTCCCCTCCATATTCTATTTATACCTATGTATTGCTAGGGAGTTTAAATTGTAAAGGAGCATGGAAATTGCAAAGGGACACAAATCTAAATTCGTGTGCCTGGGCGCACAAGAGACTTACTCTTTTAAATTTTAAACTCACGCGATCTTCATTTTTTTAAAGGATCTTCTAATTTTAATTACATGAAAATGAGCCCATTAATTGCTCCTCAATCCAATAACACCCATGCTCTTCATGAAGCAAAGTGGCATTAGTAAATAATTAATGAAATGGGCCTAGATGACCAATGGATTTAATTAAATGGGCTGAAATTTCTTGAATCCATATGGACTTTTCTTAAAATGTACGTGGCCCAATTAAACCTGATGGGACTCAGATTATATAGTATGCTGAAAATTTTGACCTCATGCCGTATTTTCTATTTTTTTGTCAGAATGGGCTTGTTTTAATTCTAGATTGTGCCCCATAAATTGTAATTGTCTAAAAAGGATCATTAAAGAACCATTATAAAAAAAGAAATATAAGAAATTCGTCTATAAAAACAACCTTACTCTCACAAAATCCAGCTATAAAATGTAGTATCAAATTTTGAGAAAATTTCACATAATTATATTCAAAGCACCCAACACAATATGAACCTTCATTGAGAACTCTACTGAAGTGAAGATTTGTTCACAAATTCTATTTTCATAGCATATATAAATTTGTACTAGTGTCATTGAGATTGAAATTACTCATTGAGAAGTTTAATTTCTAGCTCTGAGAGATTCATCAGCTTTACTATATAAAGTCCTTGAGGATTTATGAAGCCTTAATTGGTGTCACTTTGGACAATATTAAATTGATTTCTGAAAAAAATTACAAAGCTGTATATATATATTTATCCCCTCTAAACCTTTACCCAGGATGATTTATTCTTGATTTAATTTATTATCTGGACTGAATATATTTCAAAATCTATTTATTTTATATCGTTTTTATTATTATTATAAAATTCATGTAATACTAATACTAAACTTGTAATATTAATAATATTCCATTAGAATTCAAACTATGTTTAAGTTAAAAAAATAATAAATAAATCCTCTATTCACAACTCCATTCAATATTAATTAAATTATGTTATATGTGGATTGACGATTGTTAAGCATGGTAATCATTTCCAACTTGGCGACAATTGTCTTATAGAAAATTCTATAACTGATCAATATTGTGACAAGTTGAACATCAAGATTTATAGATAGTAAAAGTCGTTACTTGTTAGCTATATATAGTCATTTTATAAATATGTAATTGGAGAATAGATATCTTTGTTGGCGTTTGGATCTTTAGGTTAGCGTGAACCGTTAGGGTTCCATGCGATTCTACAGCAGCAGAAGCATAAACATAGAATCGAATACCTTTTACTAGGGTATATGGATGAAGATGGATTCTCACCGGCAGCCTGCGCAACATTACGAGAATGGCCACAACTTTCGGTCTTCTGTTGTATTCTCAAGTCCAATCTCGACGTCGTGTGGACGACGATCCTCGAGATCTTCTCAATCTGTTGTTCCCTCACACCCTCACAGTGTTAGGCATGTTATTATTATTTATGGACAGCTGAGATGACTTATATATGGGCTACAGCAGGGACCAGGAGGAGAAATTGGGTTGGGCCTCCATTGGGCTTAAGTATCCAAGCTTAGCCCATAGCTTATACTTAAGTCTAATAATAATAATGTAGTCCACTAAAATATTATTACTGCACTACTTTTCCAATCCCAAAAATACATTTTGGGCTCCTTCTTATTATGAGTCCGTTAGTTTCCCCATGTTTAAGATATACAATGTCCATTAATTAATTAAGTTACCGACAACTTCATTAAATAATATCTCATCCAAGAGTAGTACCATTCAACCTCATTATCATGCCGGAATAAATCCACCTGCAGGGTTTACATGATAATTCTTATGAGTCCTCAAGGGGACATCATCAACCTATGATGGACACAGATTTCTTCTACAATCAACAGCACACCATAGATACAACACTATTTCCCAACTCACCGAGTTTATTGATTTAATTACATGTAAATCTCACCCATTGATGAATCAAAGAAATACATATTGCCCTACGTGTCGAGATTATTGTATAGGGATTAAGAGCATGGCCTTCCATAATAACAGAGATCAAGGTCTTCTATAAGTCAGTATAAGTTGAATGATCTCAGGCGGTCCTGCTCAATACACACAAAGTGCACTAATGTGATTCTATAGTCAAAACAAACTAATACCAAACCACACTACAACCATCCCGATAGAGAGTCCCTGTCTATCTCAGTTGTGAGCATCTATTTATACTTTATAAGGAAACCGATAATATGATCTTTCGCGTGTTGTCACACAATATATTATCTACAGTATAAAGTAAGTGGACTATTGCATCGTGCATATAAATAAATTATAAGATGCAATCATTTGATCATATGATTCTCATTTCAAATAAATTATTTAAACATTGTTGATACAAAAGCTAGATTTTTTGTATACAATCCAACAATCTTAGCTTTCATATTTCTCTTTAAATAGGTTGCAGTTATCTATTTTTACAATACAGAATAAAATAATCAAATTACTGGAAATAGCCTGGAAAGGTCATGTTAAAAGGACAATGCGACGAGTAGCCTTAATGGTGGAGAATACATCTATCATTTTTTAATCTGCGATGCGATCCCTAATTGAGGATTATAGGCCACCAAGAAACATGCCTAGGTAATATTCAGGTGGAAGATGAGGCAATTGGGCTACTCTCTCCTCAAACAAGGTCTAGTAGTCCTCCAAAGAACCCATCTGTCTTTTTACATGCATCGCTTCGTAAGTGTTGATAGCCAAGATATCACCAAAATGCTTGATCAATTCACTAGAGAATTAGTTCCATGAAATTATCACGTGATTTGGCTCCAAGGGAAATACTGGCGGCCAAGTTTGGTGCTAAAGGAGTTGCCTGGTGCACTTTGGTCGTGTCCAGGGCAGGGCTTGGTGATCCTGTAGTATCCGTCGGGGACATGTTCTCTATTTTAGCTAAGATGGCATTAAACATCACATGATTCCAAGGCTTGCATCATGTTTTGGTCATCTTCTCCATCGTATCACATCTCTCCACTGCCACTGATTTAGATATCTCTTTTTCCATCATTGAGTGTGGGGCATTGAGGAAGAGAGATGACAGGTCGAATCAATTAATAAAGATAAGGTGATACCAAGAACAATATAAGTATATCGAAGAGTTTAAATCCTCTAACTGAGGCCACAGAATAATCCGCCACAATTAAGGTGGTTGTAGAACAATGATCATAAGTGCTTAATTCCTATGTTTAACATCGAGTATAAGTACTGCTAGTAATAATTAAGGGCCATGAAGAAAGCCTATATTACTCTAGTTATTAAATACTGTTGGCGCTCGATCGTTTGGTTAACGTGACCCGTTAGGGTTCCATGTATTTCTAACAAGCAGCGGAAGCAAGTAAACATGAAACGCATTACCTTTCACCAAGGGTTGATGTAGAGGTTGAATTCTCGCTGGCAGTCTGCGCAGTCCCACGAGAATAGCCATAAGTTCCTCTTCTGATGTCAGAATTGAGTGATCTTTGTGCTCAGACGATCCTCTCTTCGACGGCTTTCCATCAGTATATAATACATCAAAATCAAAGAAATGTACGATTTTATATGAATTTTGGAACATGACGAACTGCAGCAGCAAACGACCTTCCGGTCTTCTGCTGTATGTCCCAAGTCCGATCTCGACGTCGTGTGGGCGACGATCTACGAGACCTACTCAATCTGCTCTCAACCCTCATCACACGTGAATAATGAATTAGATTAGGGTTCCAGATAAGCTGAGGTGACTTATATACATGGGCTACAGCAGGGACCAGGAGGAGAAATTGGGTTGGGCCTCCATTGGGCTTAAGTATCCAAGCTTAGCCCAAAGCTTATACTTAAGTCCAATAATAATAATATATTCCACTAAAATATTATTACTGCACTACCATACCAATTCCAAAATTACGTTTTGGGCTCCTTCTTATTATGAGCCCGTTAGTCTCCCCACGTTTAAGATATACAATGTCCATTAATTAATTTAAGTTACTGACAACTCAATTAATTAATATCTCATCCAAGAGTAGTACCACTCAACCTCATTATCATGCCGGAATAAATTCCACCTGCAGGGTTTACATGATAATCCTTATGAGCTCCTCAAGGGGACATCATCAACCTATGACGGACATGGATTCCTTCTACAATCAACAGCACACCACAGAGACAGCACTACTTCCCAACTCACCGAGTTTATTGATTTAATTGCATGTAAATCTCACCCATTGATGAATCAAAGAAATACATATTGCCCTATGTGTCGAGGTTATTGTATAGGGATTAAGAGCACGAACTTCCATAATAACTGAGATCAAGTTCTCCTGTAAGTCAGTATAAATCGAACGATCTCAAGCGGTCCTGCTCAATACACACAAGTGCACTAATGTGATTCTATAGCCAAGACAAGCTAATACCAAACCACACTACAACCATCCCGATAGAGAGTCCCCGTCTATCTCGGTTGTGAGCATCAGTTTATACTTTATAAGGAAACCGATAATATGATCTTCAGCGTGTTGTCGCACAACATATTATCTACAGTATAAAGTAAGTGGACTATTGCATCGAACATATAAATAAATTATAAGATGCAATCATTTGATCATATGATTCTCATTTCAAATTAATTGTTACAACATTGTTCATACAAAAAGCTAGACTTTTAGTATACAATCCAACAATCTCCCACTTATACTAAAAGACTATGCTGTCATGTCTTCCGCCATACATCTGATTCCCACTCCCACTACACGACCATTAAAAGCTCTCGCCTTAATATCCTTGTAAATGGATTTACTAGGTCATCATCCGATGCAATCTAGGCGACAACAATCTTCCCCTCATCATACGATTTCTCGTAACAGGTGGTACTTACACTCCATGTGTTTAATTGCCTTATGGGCTCGTGATTCCTTCAAGTTTGCAACTGCACCAATATCATCAATATAAATTGTGATATCCTTGGGCAAACTTAGAAACACTTCGAAGTCCATCTTGAAGTTTCTAGAGTCATACAGATACTTTGGCTGCCTCATAGGCTCCAATTTATCATCTTTCCATGATGGAGTCCGGAGTCTGAAATATATTTCTATATAACACTCCTCCACATTATGACTCAACTTCCTAAAATTAAACACATAACCTTGAGGTGGATTTACTGCCGTCGAATCTGACTAAAAAATCCGAATCTACGTAATCCACAAGAAGCAGTGAATTACCCAGTAAGCTTACATATAATTTCCAGTCCTTCTCAGGCACTTCATATATGTCTTACCACAGTTCATCATTCTTGTTCCGGGTTACGTTGATACCCACTGTTCATGCGTTCAGCAAAATAGATATCCATTCTCGCGCATAGCATTCCTAAGATTAAGCTTCCTTATTCGCCGAAGCATAAGGAACCGCTTTCGTCACCTTTATCTTCCTTTTGTGTCTCAAGACATATTTTCTTAGATAAAGTCACTTGCTAAAACAAGTAAGGATCGTATCAATTCATGAAGCTTGAGACAAGCATAATATCCTTTCTTGTGATCCGTATTACCGTGATCAAAAGGATATTTTTGCTCTTCTTAAGTCCTTCATTTCATACCGCTTTATTATCCATACACATATGCCCGACAATACTCTTTCATTATCTCCAATGAGCAATATATCATCTACGTATAGTACAAGAAATTCCACCACGTTTCCATCACTCTTTTCAATACACAAGACCCATCCGATCATTGATTAGATCCATGTCACTGGATTACCTCATCAAAACGGATGTTTCATGATCTTGAAGCTTGTTTTAGTCCATTAATGGACACTTTTAAGCTCACTATCACAATGCTCTTAGCTCTTTGCAATGAATCATTCTGGTTGCTTCACATAGATGTTTCCCTTAAGACTTCCAATCAGGAAAGCTGTCTCGACATCTATTTGCTATCCCTCATATTTCATATGAGTAGCAACAAATAAAAGAGTCCGGATCAACATAAGCATAGCTACTGGCGAATAGGTTTTCTCATAATCGAACCCTTTCTTTCTGAGTATACCTTTTCCCAACAAGCTTTACTTCTAAGGTTTTCACCTTACTGTATGATCCTCTTTTATTTTGTATGACCACTTCCAATAGTTTTCACACCATCCGTGGTTCTACAATCATCCAGATCTTATTTAGAATCTATTGATTCTATTTCAACATTTATTGCAATTTGTTAAGATTTCGCATTTCTATCTTGTAGTTCTTCGTCGTATTAGTGGGTTAACTCCATGTTTACTAGGGACCAAGCCTCACGACTCTCCCAAAACATGCATCTTACAAGTTGTCGAAGAACCCTCCCACTACGACAAGGCACTACATGCAATTGTATATCAGACGTGACACGCGTTGTAGTTTACCTTGTGGTATATCCTCTTGTACACTTGGTACTTATACTTTGTGTTTTCCTCTCACTTCCTTTAGAACAACTTATACATGGGTATTTGATTTATTACATAGTCCTTTTTTCAAAAATCTAGTGTTTATGTTAACAATCACTCTTCGATCTTGTGGACTAAATAAATCATCCTTCATTTTTTTAGGATATCCCACAAACATAAAAATATTCTTACGAATTACTGTTCCTAGGGCATATCCATAAAATGAATTTAGTAATTCCAAATAATTCATCATCTATCTAATCACTACCATAAGAGTGCTATTCCTTCTATTCGTCACACCACTAAGGTGGAAAATTCATTTCCGAAGGTACCTTTCTCTTACTAGATTAGAAGACTCATTATTAATTACTATTTGTCGCATCCAGGGGATAAACATGATTTAAGAGTGTACAAATTGTTCACCAACGTACCATAACAGATTACAACTCTATCATTCATTATAATGACCATATCATTTAAATGAAATGGAGTATCCATCTATTAATGCATAGAAACCGAAATCAAATTCTTTCTATGAAAATGTACGTAAAGACAATTTCATAAAATCAAACGTCTACTCATATCATTTAATAAATAGACAACTCTCACTGCAATAGCCACTACTCTTGTAGTTTTACCCATGTCATAACAATCTTATCCTCACTTAGTAATAAACATTTAGTGATTCCAGTATCTACACACTTCGTGTCAGTAAATGCCATCACTAATCATGTTTTAAACAACTAGTGAATAAGATATAAAACTTGTTCACATTATGATGAAAATGGCTTTCCTTTGCCACATGTTTTGCCAGAAGTTTTCCACCATATACATCCTATTGTAATTCAGGTGGAACTTACTCAAAAACATCTAGGCAATTCACAAAGAATTAAATTGATCTAGGTTTCCCTTCAATTTATACTCCATGCTTTCCCAATTCATTCATCAAATTAAATCATGATCTTCTGCCTTTTAACTTACTCAAGTATCCGAAGAGTTACATGAGACCATCATATTTCTATGAACCTCTCATCTCTTCACTAGAGACTTTAATAGGCATCATGAGACGTCCATTGTGAGAACACACATGTATTTTCTTAAGCAGTAAAATTCAAAATCAAGATTCTTTTCTAATCATCTAATTTTGGACCAGTAAATATAATTTCTTTTAGTCAACAATAAGCGAGATAAAACCATTTGAAATTATAGAGAATCATAAATAAATATACCGATCAAATCTTCGAATTTTATCCTTTTATATTGATTCCCTCAAAACTATATAAAAATAAAATTCACCGACATCTCAAGCACTGTGAGTCTGCAAGCCACGTTAGTGTGGACGTTTACAAACCCAAACATTTACAAGAGAAGGTTTTACCCATTAATTTCATTTGTCAACCTAACTTTATGACAAAATAATTAATAGTCGGTTCCTCTTTAGCCATGCAAATAATAGCAGTGACTCCGTTGGGGAGGATACTAATTATTTACACCTAAGTGTACACCATTATTTGATCCCAAGTCCACTGCGTGAGCTTGTGTGCCTTACAGTTGGAGAAGTACACACGCGCTCGGATAGCTTCCTACAATCATCAATTATAAGTTTGTACCAATGAGCCCCACATAAACTCATCCGTTAGGGAGGAAGGCCTATTGCCAACACGCAAGTTCATGTACCACATTACAAACAATAATTATGTAATGAAGTCTGTACCAGTGATCCGTGAATAAACTCATCCGTTAGGGAGGAAGGCCTATTGCCAACACGCAAGTTTACTCACATCACTTACAAACCAATAATGGAGGCCGCGGGAATATTTACCAATCCCCTCTCCCACTTAGTAATTTAACACCGAGGGTTTTTACATGCATATGATATTCAGAATAAAATACGCAACGCTAGCATGCTTCTATTACGACACATAAGGCAGTAAATCACAGAGAGTCATGCATACATATATAACAATAATCAATAATTAAATCAATCATTAACAGTTATATATCAGCGAATTCGATTGTTCGCCACCAGGCATGAATATCAGCAAAGACTTCCAGACTATCAAATTTTCAAAATTTCCAGATTGTCCAATTTTCGAAACCATCGATATCGACCGTCGATATCGTCCAGATTATCAAAATCATCGATATCGACTAGATTATCAAATATTCGAAAAACATCAAGATTATCAACATTCCAAAACTATCGATAACGATCGTCATATCGTCTAGATTATCAAAATCATCGATATCGATGAGAAACCATATATAACAATAATAGATAATTAAATCAATTATGTCATTTATATATTAGGAATCAATTCAACATCCATATATAACAATAATAGACAATCAATTATAGCAGTTATATATTAGGAATTAATTCGACATTCATATATGACAATAATAGATTATTAAATCAATTATAGCAGTCATATATTAGGAATTAATTCGACATCCATATATAACAATAATATACAATCTATTATGGCAGTTATATATTAGGAATTAGTTTTCTTAAAATTGGATGTCTTATCCAACACTCTAGCAATACATGCATATAATATACCAAATACAATACGCAATCTAGCATGCTTCTATATAAGACAATAAATCATAGAGATCAGGCATCCATATATATATATATATAACAATAATAGACAATTAAATCAATTATGACAGTTATATATATTAGGAATAAAAACGCCTCTAAATTTTAATGTCTTGTCCGACACTCCTACTGTGGAATCGATGCCTTACGCAACAAGCAGGATTGCTTGTGCCCCAAGACGTCCATCGTCATATCCCACCGCCAATCATGTCAGGGAGCGTCCCAAGTGCCTTGACGAGCCCCCCTCGCCCGGACTGTCGTTCGTCCAAGGGCCTACTTGCATGGAACCAAGTTCAGCCCAACGCGCAACACCAAACTACACTAACTGTCGTTCGTAGTTCGAAACTGAAAGAACCTCAGAATCCAATCTCCACCGTCCAGAATCTACTACTGTAAGTCCTGAACATTCTGTCCAAATTACAGATTGATCCAACTGTTAGTTTGTCAGAAATGGCACTTTTCCCTCGACTGCGCAAAACAGAATCGCCCAAATATCTGCTTCTGTTTTCAGCGTACTCCCAGCAAGAAAAAGCTCCAAATTCGATCTCCACCGTTCAGAATGTACATCCACAAGGTCTGAACGTGCTGACCAAATTACAGATCAATCCGACCGTTGAAACTCTGGTTATTGCCTCTGCAATATCACTACGCTGGATTTTCTCTCAAAAGCGTGATTCTATTTTTGCCCTCTCTTTCTTCCTTGCATGTGAAATTGACGAACAGTTTTCGTCGAATCCTCTCACACACAAACATGGACGAATAGATATGATATGGGGTATATATTACATAGGGATATTCATGGTTTGCGCAATAAAACCAAAACCCTAAACATGTGATCCTAATTCCGAAAAATTAATCACATAAACCCTAGCCTAACGTGTCACGCTTCACCACAAACCGAAGCTCTGATACCAATTGTTGACGCTCGATCGTTTGGTTAACGTGACCCGTTAGGGTTCCATGTATTTCTAACAAGCAGCGGAAGCAAGTAAACATGAAACGCATTACCTTTCACCAAGGGTTGATGTAGAGGTTGAATTCTCGCTGGCAGTCTGCGCAGTCCCACGAGAATAGCCATAAGTTCCTCTTCTGATATTGGAATTGAGTGATCTTTGTGCTCAGACAATCCTCTCTTCGACGGCTTTCCATCAGTATATAATACATCAAAATCGAAGAACTGTACGATTTTATATGAATTTTGGAACATGACGAACTGCAGCAGCAAACGACCTTCCGGTCTTCTGCTGTATGTCCCAAGTCCGATCTCGACGTCGTGTGGGTGACGATCTACGAGACCTACTCAATCTGCTCTCAACCCTCATCACACGTGAATAATGAATTAGATTAGGGTTCCAGATAAGCTGAGGTGACTTATATACATGGGCTACAGCAGGGACCAGGAGGAGAAATTGGGTTGGGCCTCCATTGGGCTTAAGTATCCAAGCTTAGCCTAAAGCTTATACTTAAGTCCAATAATAATAATATATTCCACTAAAATATTATTACTGCACTACCATACCAATTCCAAAATTACGTTTTGGGCTCCTTCTTATTATGAGCCCGTTAGTCTCCCCATGTTTAAGATATACAATGTCCATTAATTAATTTAAGTTACTGACAACTCAATTAATTAATATCTCATCCAAGAGTAGTACTACTCAACCTCATTATCATGCCGGAATAAATTCCACCTGCAGGGTTTACATGATAATCCTTATGAGCTCCTCAAGGGGACATCATCAACCTATGACGGACACGGATTCCTTCTACAATCAACAGCACACCACAGAGACATCACTACTTCCCAACTCACCGAGTTTATTGATTTAATTGCATGTAAATCTCACCCATTGATGAATCAAAGAAATACATACTGCCCTATGTGTCGAGGTTATTGTATAGGGATTAAGAGCACGAACTTCCATAATAACTGAGATCAAGTTCTCCTATAAGTCAGTGTAAATCGAACGATCTCAAGCGGACCTGCTCAATACACACAAGTGCACTAATGTGATTCTATAGCCAAGACAAGCTAATACCAAACCACACTACAACCATCCCGATAGAGAGTCCCCGTTTATCTCGGTTGTGAGCATCAGTTTATACTTTATAAGGAAACCGATAATATGATCTTCAGCGTGTTGTCGCACAACATATTATCTACAGTATAAAGTAAGTGGACTATTGCATCGAACATATAAATAAATTATAAGATGCAATCATTTGATCATATGATTCTCATTTCAAATTAATTGTTACAACATTGTTCATACAAAAAGCTAGACTTTTAGTATACAATCCAACAAATACTCCCTCCGTCCATAGAAACATTTATACATTTTCTATTTTAGGTTTCTCATAGAAAGATTTACATTTCCTTTTATAGTAAATAGGACCCATACAACACTAATACAACTATCCACTACACATTAAAATATTATTTCACTAACCTCAATACATATTAAAATACTATATTTATTAATCCCCGTTGATAGGCTGTCGCTGGCCCACCAAAAATATATTTATAATGTTTTAGAACAAACGCACTAAAAATGTAGTAGGTTAAGTACGGGTCGAACCCAAGAAAGTAAATCAAAATTCAAATTAAATTAAAGTGTTGAAAACAAATAAAATAAATAAGGGGGAGTTTTGTTTTAGAAAAATCAAAAATAGCATGAATAATAAATCAACTCAATTTTTAAATAGTAAAGTAGATGAAATTTAATTAGAAAACTAACCAAGTGAGAAAAACCTAGTTTAGGACGACTATCCCCTCCCGTTTACTAAATCAATTAATTACAAGAATTAAACATCTTACCTAGAGTGCAAACTCAAATCCCTAGATTGACAGTACGACCAATCAACCTGAATGTTCTTATGTTCATCAAATAGGGTACGACCACTAAATTGAACTATTCCCAATTGAATCTATGGATTTGAACTCGAAAATGCATTAAGACTCCAAATATAGAATTACTAGGCAACGAAAATCAGCTAGGAATCATAAAATCTAAATCCCATTACATCTAGAGGGAATAATTTCTATTTTGCTACTTAATTCAATCCTCACAAAAATTATGGATCATGTTTCATGAAATAGCAATAAGCATTTAAATAATTAAACTAGTTAATCAGACTAAAATAATTATTAAAGTGCTATAAATCAATTCAAAGCATGTAATGGAATAAATTCACACAAAAGATTCAATATAAAAATTTTTAATAATTAAATTAACATTCGGGAGGTTCATGAAATCCTAAACTATAAAAGGAGATTAGTCCCGCATGTTCATGACAAGATATGAAATAAAATTAAAGAACCAATGACGTCAATTGTTCTTGAATCTTCATGCTCCAAATCTACCTTGGAGAAGAAAACCTTCGCCTCTTAATTTCCCTGTAATTCACCATCTTTAAGAGATTAGAAACCTCTCATATATGTTTCTTGATCATTAGATACCCTAATTCTCTTTCCTTATATCTATCTTCCAAAAATATCTAATTTCCTTATCTTTTCTTTATGATTCCAGAAGATATGGTCCTGATTTGGGATGAAATAATCGACCAAAAGTCAGAGAAGATTTTCAGCTGCCACTTTCCATAATTACTCAGATTCTGCCCTCAATTTTTATAACACCGAGCCTTTCAGTGTTGGTTCAGGTGGACAGATTTGAAATCCTTCCAAAAACCTAATTTTACACCAAATTACATCATCAAAGCACTGATTTCCAAAAGACAAGATAAGTCTATTTTAGCACCTAATTAGCAAATAAATCAATCAAATAAACATGAATTTCAATCAAATAATCGTGCTAAAATATAAACGTTTGTATAGGACGGATGGAGTAAGACATAATATATATAAAATAGTGTAAGTTACAAAAAAGTCCCATCGAGATTTGTCCAAACTACGAAATAGACTATGTGGTTTGAAAACTACCAATTACCCCATTTGACTTGTATTTGATTTGAACATTGATAAAAATACACTTTTAAAAAAATAATAAAGAGAGAAGGAAATTACATTAATACATGGTATTTAACATTGTATTTTTAAATTTCACTATTTTTTTAAAAATAATAAATGTTGAAAACTAGGATTAGAGGGATTATTTTATTTTTTTTCATGTTAAAAAAAATAAAAAAAATCCCTCTCATCTATATGTATTGAAATTTAAAAAAAAATTAAAAAAATAGTGAAATATAGAAATGCAATGTTAAATATATGAGTATAGATGTCATTTCCATGTTAAAAAAAGCCCTTTTAATCCTAGGTATTGAAATTTAAAAATGAATAAATAAATAAATAAATAAAATAGTAAAAATTAAAAATATAATGTTAAATACATTGGTCTTGATGTCATTTCCATCATTCTTTACTTTAAAACATGGGTATTTTTATTAATGTTCAAATAAAAACAAGTTAAAATGAGTAATTGATAATTTTTCAAATCACGGGATTTATTTGGTAGTTTAGGTAAATTTTGAGGGTTTTTTTTAATTTACCTAAGATAATCTCAATTAATAAGAGAAAGCCAGACACGTTACTGTCTTTTTTATCCGGGCATACACAAGTCATATATCTCTATCAAATTGACTAATTATTGAAGAATTATTTGTATGGTGAAATTAAACATGATAAGTTATTAATGAGCAACTCACTATGAAATTGACTCATTCATGAAAAATTATTTGTATGGTGAAATTAAGCACGATTAGTTATTAATGAGCATATCACTGATAAGTGCGGGTTATAATTATACGATATACTTTTGGTACGGGTCACGTGAAGCCGGGCATCAGTAAGGGAGTAGATTTTGAATGGATTTGACACCTATATATATATATATATATATATATATATATATAACCAATGAGTGATGTATTAGAATAAAAAGAAAGTCCAAATACATAATAGACCAAAAGATGTAAATAAAGTACAAGACAGTTGTAGCTATCTGAATCTATAGAACTCGCTGTTCATATCATAAAACATCTATCTGTTGAGGCCCACGGAAGCTTCAGAATGCCAAGCCGTTATTCCTCCTATGTTCGCTAACATGTCCACATTAACATTTCCTTCACGGTATATGTGAGATACCATGAAAGCCATGTTGGCAATCATGTCTTTCCCCTTCTCCACCTAGCATAATTCCTCCATGGGATATTCGGGGATGGATGAGTAAAAGAATGGAGAACAAAAGTTGAATCCATTTCCAGTCAGATTTTTTCCCAACCCCAGTCAAAGGAGTATTCAATGCCCAAACAAGCAGCAGCCAATTCAGCCTCAAGTGCAAAACCAATCCCGAAACTACTAGTAAAGCTGCCCATGAAAAACCTTAGCTGTTTCGAAATAAGCCACCACGGGAAATGTTACCAGCTGATCCTGCTGCATACCCATCTGTATTAATTTTTACCCACCCTGGATGTGGTTGCTTCCACTTAACTAAAACGATTCTAGGGTCCTTCCTCTATTTCCCCACAATCCCAAAATATTTTAGCGTAACTAAATCCTCAACAGAATTATTCATAGCCCCCATATCAAATGAATTTCCCTCTCGAATAAGAGCCATTAATGTAGTTGTGATACCTGAAACTCTGATATGTTTATCCACTAGTTTTGTATCATTGTCATCATACTTTAAATCATAACCATCATGCATGGCAACATTGCGTTCCTACCATATTATCCACACATAAGTGATAATTGCTAGTCTCCATAATGATGCAATTTGTTTGCTGTTGGAGAACTCCATAGCTTGCAAAAGAAAACCTGCAAATGTTTGATCCATTTGCAACCGATGACCAAAATAAAATCCTGCCAACAGCTTGGTGAGAACCTACAAAGATACTGGACATGATAGAAAAAGGTGATCGATCGTCTCCTCTTGTCTTTTGCAGAGATAACATCTCGATAGCCCGACAAACCCCCATTCTCTGATGACGTTCCAAGTGGTAGCAACTCCTTTTATTACTTTCCAGATAGCCAATGACCACTTTTTAGGTATAAAAGGATCCCAAATCCATGCACCCTAGGCCGGTTCAATGTAAGATTGTCGTGTATGCATGTAGGCAATGCGGGAAGTGACCTCCTCTTTTAAGGATTTGCTCCAGACCCTGGAATCTTCAACATCTGGTGCCATTCGAGTTTTCAAGATGGCTTCAACAATGTTAGGGAATGTTGAAGTGAAACTCTCCGTGAAATGCCAATAACCATCATAAAGGTAATCCCATATCCTTTGATCAAAGTGGTGGCGGTGTTCCTGCGGAATCCCAATAAGGTCAGCTATAGGGGAACCTATCCAATTGTCTAACTAGAATCTCACCCTTGAGTCGTATCCCACAATTCATATCTCATCCTCCATTAGTCGTTTGATGTGAGCAATGCATGCACTTCTAATCGACAACTGCATGTATCCTATTTTAATGTTATGATCCTCAAACCATCTCCTCTTAATACAGGATAGTGGTCCCTTGCCTTAAAGAATATCCATTGATAGCTTCATTAAATAAGCCTCGTTTGCCGTTCTAATGTTTCTCACCCCTAGTCCCTCTTCCGAAATCGGGCTATAAACTCTCTTCCAACTCACCGTGAAGCTATGCTGCTTAGATACATCACCCGTCCAAATAAAGTTTCTGTAAGATGCTTCTATTTGCTTAATAAGGTGCCTCGGCCATCTATATACCATCATAATATGCACTGCTGATGCAATAATGACCGATTTACCAAGCAGACTCTCCCCGCCATAGACAACATACTTCCTTTCCATCTTTGAAATTTTGCAAGAATTCTATCTGTTGCCTATTTGAAGTACTCCATCTTAGGCCCCCAATGAAAATTTGTGCACCTAAATATACAAAAGGGAATTTTCCTTCAGGTATACAAAGTGAAGATAACACCGTTCTATTAATGGCATCCTTAACACGCTTTCCAAAAAACACCTTGGATTTTAAAGAGCTGAAAACCTGGCCTGACAGGATTGCATAGTCATGTAGAACAGCCCTAAGACACTCCACCGATTTTTCATTTCCTTTGCAAAACAAGATAATGTCATCTGCATAAAATAAATAAGGGGAAATGGTTATGAACCTATTCGCTCGAGCAGGAGAGATGTCGCCCGCTACTACTTTTGCCTCAATCCATTTTCCAAGTACTTCTTCTGCTACATAAAAAAGTAATGGTGAAAGAGGGTCCCCTTGCCTAACCCCCTTACCACATGTAAAGAATCCCTCTGGCTTTCCATTTATAAGCACAGAGACCCTTGCCGAGTAGAAAATAGCATGTATCCAGTTGATGAAAACTCTGTAAAAACCCATTTTCTCAAGCACATGCATGACAAAATCCCACCTCAAGGTATCAAAAGCCTTTTTAATGTCAATTTGGAACCCAATGTTTCCAACCGAAGAGTTGTTGAGACTGTTAAAGCTTTCTGAAGCCACCACAATGCAATGGTGCATGCTTCATCCCAGAAGAAATCCAAACTGACAGTTGCTAAGATTCTTATTTAATAAAGGGTCCATCCTATTCGAAAGGATTTTATTGATGATTTTGAAGAAGAAGTTACACAAGTTAATCGGCCTAAAATCCTCCACTCTCATTGCCCCCTCAGTTTTTGGAATTGGAACAATGAAGTTGCAATTGATTCCCAAGGGCATGTCTCCTGTTGTGAAGAAGTACTTCATTGCACGGGAGAGATCATCCCCAATAAAATACCAGCACTTTTGGAAGAATGAGCCACCAAAACCATCAGGCCCTGGTGAGCTGTCTCCAGATAACTCCATTATTGCTTCCTTGATTTCTTCTGTCAAAGGAATAGCGGTGAGCCTAGCATTATCAGTGCCACTGACAAAGCTATCAATGAAATTCAATTGCCCAAAATCCCTGACCTCGTCTTGCTTTTTAAAGAGTCGAGAGTAGTATCCCATAATGTGTTGAGAGATTTGATCATTGTCCTCCGTAAGGACACCTTCAATTCTATATGTGCTTCAACCTCCTCGCAAAATAGTTCTTCATTGCCCCTTCTTTACCAATTCTGATCTGAATATTTTTAAGGATTCCATGGCTTCATCAACCGAATAAAAAATGTTGCCAAACTCATGATGGTTCCATTTTCTGATGTCTTGCTTTAAACGTTTCAGTTTTGCAGCAAACATACTCAGAGGGATCCTTTGCGACAGGTTATTCTTCCATGAAGTTTCTGCCATGATGTAGAATCCCATATCCGACAACCACATCGATTGGAATCTAAGTGGACGAGGGACAGTCACATTCATCCTACATGAAGCTAAAAAAGGCATGTGATCAGATCCATGCCTGGCCATGGCCACCCCCGTCACCACTTCCCATTTGTCAACGAAACTGTTGTCTACTAGGATTCAGTCAATCCTAGAGCTCTCATTCTTTTGGTGGCTGAGCGACTCACCCAAGTAAATTTAGCACATTGCAACTCAATATCATGTAGTCCTGTAGTGTCCAGAAAGGATCTGAATTCTACAGGCCCCATGTTCTCCCTACCTGAATTATGCAATCTTTCATGCGATCCCAGGTGGCATTGAAATCTCTAATAAGCATCATGTTGTTATTAAGATGTGTAGTGATATCACACCACAACTCTCTCTGGACATTGTGGTCTGTATGCCCATGTACGAAGCCAAACCTATAGTCGGCAGCATTATGAATGAAATCAAAAATCATTACTTGGGAGGACGAGAACACCTATCTGACCCGAGAAATATATGATGCATTATAGAAAACCCAAATATTGGAGCGAAGGCCATCCCTCCGATTCTGTCCCGCAAAATGAAAACCCATGTTCCACCAAACATAATCAGGTATAGAAGATTATAATATCTTGGGCTCCGCAATCGCTAGCCACATATGTTTATTTTTTTGACAAAGTTCACGAAGGGCCGACTGAGCCGAGGTCCTTCCTATTCCCCTTACATTCTAGAAGAGGACATTCATTTGAAATGCGGCGTGCGGCCGTGCTTTGACGGCAATGAATCCCAGTCCTGATTGGATGTAGCATGCATATTTTTTGAGTTCTTTTTGGTAGGTTCCACATGCTTTATTACTGGACCACCAAGCGTGCGAGACCTAGTAGTCGGGGGGTCGGGTCGGCTGTAATGTGTAGCACTATTTGTCGTGCCCCTCATAGAGGTTTTGACAGTCACAATCTGTTTTCCCGTGGGGGAAATAGAGGGAGCTCTAGGCTTCTCCGGGCTTCTAACATCAAGTGGGATAGGCTCAGTAATAACCAAAGCAAGGGATTGGTCCTGTATGTTTTCATCATCACCATCCTTATCCTCCCTCTCCAGTTCATCAGGATTTTCCTCTTCTTCTTCCTGAGACTGTGTATTGCCATCTTCCCCCTTCTGACCCCCATTAATATTCTTTGTCAACTCCTTATCTATTTCCTCATGGTCTGAGGTCTTCCCACCATTGTCATCATCTTTTTCCATCTCATTGTTGAGGGTATCAAACATGTTAGAAGTATGAACGCTTTTAGGTGGCCACTCTTTTCTCTTCCAAACATTTTTGGGGATAGAAAACCCATTATGCATAGTTGCTTTTCTTTTTTTATCTTTACGTCGCTCCTTCTTCTCTTGTTTCTTTAAACATCGCTCAATATCATGGCCAATATCTGACAAGATTTAATTTTATGAGGTGGCAACATATTACTTGTAAGTTGATTATGAGTAGGTCATGCGTTCAAACCTCAATCGACGCTTGTTAAAAAATTTATTTATCTTTTTTTTCAATTTTAATTAAAAAGTCTTAATGGGTTGGATCACAATTTAAAAAGCCTATTAATTTTAATTTTATTTTTAAATTACACACACATATTTCAAATTTTTAAAATTAAATAGTGGTTCATTACTCATTTCACTTTCAATTTTAAGATTAAAGTGCGATCCATTTTATTTATCTGAAAAAAATTAAATTACCTATTTTTATATATATCATGTTGGATTTGCGTTTTGGCGGTACAAGAATATCTGAGATGTTATAATAAATTACCTATTACTATTACTATTATTATTATTATTATTATTCATTATGTAATAAATGTTGGGCTAAATTTAAGGAATTATTATTAAATCATTTTCTTAACAAAGTGAGTATCATTCCTTAATTTTTTGTTTAGTATAAAAAAAATATATTTTTTAAGATTGATACACAAAGAATTTTATGTTCATATTTTTCGCTTCAATAATTTTGAAAATGTGTTTATTTTATTATTTGGTTACTATGAAAGTGAATTTAATTTAATGATATATAATGATAACTATCTTGATCAATAGTTTAGCATACTCTATTAAGTTTTTATTTTGATATCATAATTTGAATAAGTATGATATCCTTAAATATATGACAATGTGATTCTCTTTTATATATTTTATGTTACATAGGACTTTCCACATTGTGTAATAAATGTATTAAGATTAAGAAATACATTTATCGATTTGAAAACGATTTCTCACAATCGGGTTAAAATTTGTTAAATATGAATGTTCTTTCACTTTTACTGCACTTGCTACGGGCTTTACTAGAGGATGGAAGTACGTGGTTAAAGAACTTGGAATTTTTATAGGAGATCAAATGGTCTTTAAATCAATAATCAACAATTTTATTTTGATATCTTCTGATGATGCTGGGGATGAGGATCACTTCAACCTCAGTGATAATAAAATTTTCTATTAATATGAAATAAATTGAGAATGCATCTTTTTCACTTAATTTAATATTTACCTTAAGGCATTTTTTTCTCGATCAAACAATAAATTATACTTTTAATTATTTTAAAATGATATAATTAATTTCTATTTAAAAACATCGATTGCAACAATCAAACAAAATAAAAAATTCATCTATTATCTGTTCAGTTACAGCAATCGAACAGAATAAAGAATTCATTCATGTTATCTGTTCAGTTGCAGCAATCGAACAGAACAAGATTTGTGATTTTTTTAATTACCCAACATATAAGATAACAGATAAGTTTTATGGATATCATCGATCTTTAAACAAAGAAGATGATATCTATAAAACTTTTCTGTTATCTTATTTATTCGGTAATATAGATATCAATTAAAAAAATCACAAATCTTATTTTGTTCGATAGCTGTAACTGAACACATAAGATAAATAAATTCTTTGTTCTGTTCACTTTCTATAACCAAACATATAAGATATACAAATTCTTTATTCTGTTCGGTTGCTGCAATCGAACAGATAAGATGGATAATTGTTCGGTTGCAACAACCGAATATATATAAATTTTATCAGGATAATTATGTCAATTTAAATATTTTTGGGGTACGTTCAGTAATTCTGGGGGTGCAAATAGCAGTTCATTGATCAAGATATGGAGTATTTTATTCTTTTTGGAAGGGCAAGTGAGGGCATGGATCACGATGCAATTTATTTTGAATTTAATATCTCATAATTATGATTTGAAGGTACAAGATACTGATTATAAATAGAGGGGAGTGAAGATGAAATATTTGTGTGTAAATGCTCATTGACAATAAATAAGGAGATGAAGTTGAATAGTATCTCATTTGTGGTAATTTTGTTGGTTTTAAAGATTTCATGGAATGCAGTGATTTGTTCTTCAGTATTGAGATTACACGGCAGCAGAGATCATGGCAGCAAGAATTTTGCAGGGGTGCAGTCATTGTCAAACATAGCCATCGACAAATCTGTTGCTGCCTTCCATCATTCTGTGTCCATTCGACCTACCCCTCTTCTCCTTGGCCAAAAGGTACATCACTAGCTCATTTATTTTAATATCTCTAAATAAAATATGAGATCTTTAGGAGTTTATAACGGTTGATGGATCCAAAGTGATTTTGAATGACTGATCATGCTTATTAGCAGTGTTGATAAATTAGTAATTAAGTTTGGTGAAGTATAAACTAACCACACTAGATTTTTTGTGTCATTTTCATATATACATTTTATGTGTCACACATAAGAATAGAAAAAAATTTAATCATTGTCCCTACGATTTAAGGTTTTTTCTAGGGTATAATTTTTTCCTCTTTATACCCTATTTTTCTCTCTTTCTCTCTTCTATATGTTATTCATCCAATAATTTGACATATATATGAGATGATGTACAAAAATGATATAGAGAATTCGAATTGTGAACTAACCCCATGTGTATATAAGAGAGAAAATTTAGAAAATGCTAATGATGTTGATTTGTGTATATATTTTAGAAAAAATATGAGCAATCATGCAAGAAGATTATTTCAAATATATGATTGAACACATCGAGTCTAATGACAGAAATGGGTGGTTCAATTATTTTAATTTTCCTAAATAGAGTATTTTCGTCTAAAGTTGAGTAATGATAATGGTCAACAATTTCAAATAGATAACTTATTTTATTTCATCTCTCATTCCACTTGTTAAACACTTGTCACATGTTATAATCAATATTTAAATTACGATCATGTATAAAAAAATTTAATAATCACTAAATAGGATAGTATTATAGTAGAAATGAAGTTGTGAAACAACAGAATAGTCATTCATACAGCAAAAATTTGCATGAAACATTTTTTTATGCAATGATTTTTATGAAATTGATAGGAAACAGATATTTTTAATAAAGGTTGAGAGGGACTAGGGTACAAGTGGTTGAACCAATTGAATTGGTACAATCTTGGTCCACAGTCCCCACCCTTCTTAATTAATTCATGCTCATTCATTAATATTGTTTTTTATTTTATTTTTAAATTTATTTTATTTAAATGATATTATACCCTAAACCCTAAACCCTAGGAATAAATTATACCCTAAACCACAAGAGTAAAATTACAATTATATCCTAAACCCTAGGGATAAATTATACCCTAAACCACAAGGGTAAAATTACAATTATACCCTAAACCCTAAACCTTAGGGATAAATTATACCCTAAACCATAAGGGTAAAATTACAATTATATCCCTAAAATTAAATAAAAAATAGAAACAACAGCAGTTAAAAAAAAGAAGAGAAAAACACACACTAAATGTGAAGGAAGGAGATTGTACCGGGTTGTACCAATTGGAGGTTGTACACAAGTCTTTGCCATAAAGGTTAATAAATGTTTGTTGAAAAGTGATGAGCATTTGACTCTTTCATTGTATGATATACGATGAAGTATAACATTTTTAATTAAGTGATAATAGCAAAAAGTAGCCACTTTAACTTAAATAAATTTTTTCTAGCCACATATGTTAAAGATTAATTTTTCTAGCCACTTTTTATATTTATGACCCTTTTACCCCCAACTTCATTTAAATGAAAATTTTATAATTTTATTTGTTATATTCGATTGAAATAATGGCCCAAATAGTTGTTCTATTCGGTCTAGACATATTTGCCTATTCGGCCTATGCGTATTTGTCTATTCGGCCTATACGTATTTACATATTCAACCTATACATCTATTCGGCCTATACGTATTTGTCTATTCAGCCTATACTTATTTACCTATTTGGCCTATACGTATTTGCCTATTCGGCCTAGATGTATTCGCTTATTTGACCTATATGTTTGCTATTTTTATTATTTTTAATCACACTTTAAAATGGTATCAGAGCCCTAGGTTTATTTATTTATGAATAAAAAATATTATAAACTTATATCACTTAATGAGAGGAGAGTTTCAAAGAGATATGGATCCGAACGAAAGTTCAACATCCGAGTGTGACATGACTATTAGCCCTGTTCCAAGCTGGAGCAACCAGGACTTCTGGCCCATTGGATATGACGAAACAAGCAGTTCTATACAACAATACTATAATGTGTTGTATAGACAATACTTAGAGAAAGAGGACAAGGACGCCGATCTATTTTGGGAAAACCTCAATCGAAAATGGAAATTGGCGAACCTTGAGGACCTCACCAAAGAGGAACGTCTGAAAAAAATTTGTCAGACAAAGATAAATTGTTCCAAGGAAATTCCAAGGAATAGAGTGGAAACCCGAGGTTTCACCGAGATCCATGGACGAATCCCCAATCAAGAACAATGGAGGAGACTACCAAACCAGGGTCCGAGAGAAATTTGCAAGCCCTACCACTTTACGCATTGGAAAGAATGACAGAGTAGAGGGAGATCTAGGCAAATAACTCTAAGATATACCAAGATCTTAGAGAATTGCAGAATACGGTGAGATTCTTTGGAGAATATTGCTAAAGCATGTCCAAGACGATGTTCGAGATCAGCCTCAAGATGGACAAGGTCAAGAAATTGCAGAACAAACAATTCGATCTCATCATGAAGTTGATAGAACAAGTAAAGTCCCTGGAAACCAATGTGACAGGAAGAAGGCCTGGAGAAAGGTTACTACTAACATTTGGAACAAAACCCCTTTTACACCAAAAAGGAAAAACGACGGAGGTCATAAGGCCAAAGTCCGAAAGCGAGAAGATGATTACTATCCTTCGAGGAGATTCCACATCCTCAGATGGAAAGAGAAAATCTTGAAGATCTACAAGATCTATATGAGTCCTTCCAAGGATTATCAATTGTAGTTCTAAAGATGAACGTTGGAGAGGCATCAAGGTCTCAACAACAGTCCCAGGCTCATCAGACACAACAGGATCGGAGCCAAGAAGGAACCTCTGGATCACACGGAGTCCATGGGGCAAGACAAGAAGATACATTCCAACCACCAGGAAACTTCAAAATGAAGGCCATAGGAATCTCAATAGGAGCAATCCGAGTTCGAGGATCTAATATACACAACACCCCATATGGCCGATCTCACCTTGAACCAATAAATCCATACAAGTTGATCTTAAACCTCGACACTCTAGACTTAAGAATAGGGAAGCCTTGATCGATGAATGGGCAAATGCCATGAAGATTGCAGGTGGCGCATTGGAGCTGGACAAAGAAGGGTTTATAAGATTCCTTACTATGAGCCTGGAAGGATCAGTAAAATACGCCTGGGAAGAACTCTCAGACAAAGTCAAAAAGGAGGCTATGGAAGGCAAATATCTAGGAAATATTATCGATCAAATGGCCAAGATCTTCAAGATCCATTTCATTGGAGTAGGATACTTCGAAGGAATGGAAAAAGAAAAGAAAAAGAAGTATAGGAATGCCCTATACAACCTAGAACTACTTGACATTTGTCACGTAGATGAGTACATCAAACTCTTCATAGAGTATAGATGGAAATCTAAGGTCAAAGAGGAAGAAGTATTCCACCAATTCTTTGCCAAGATCCCGAGCCCATGGAGAGAAATGTTGATCAAAGAGTATGAACCATGTGAGCTAGATTCGATAGCAAGGAGAATGTCCTTCCTCAAAGCCAAGATTGCAGAGTGGTGTCATCAAGCGACGCTACACAAGAACTACAAGAGATTAAGGAGAATCAACAAGACAGTCCCCTTATGTTGCGAAAGCAATGATCTTCCAACTATCATTGGAAGAAACCCAAAGAAGCAAAAAAGGATGAAGAAGAATCATCCTTACAATCAAAGGAGTAGAGGATGGAGATCCAGAAGACCAAGATCATTCTGGTCTAAACAAAAGGCCCGAAGCTATAAATCAGGGCAAAGATCAGGACAATCAAGATGGAGTTCAAGATGTCAAGCCTCATCCTTAGGGTCGAACCAAAGGAGCACAGGAAGAACTCCCACAAGAAAGATGATCCGAAGAGCAGCCACGCGAATCAATGAAAGATTCAAGGATAGCAACTGCTACACGTGTGGAGCAAGATGGCATATCCCACCAGATTGCCCGAAAAATAAAAAAAGGGGAGTACGACAGTTCGAGACAACTCCAAAAATGGAGGAAGTAGTTTACTTCCAAGACATAGTACAGGTATATCAGTTCGAAGATATACCCTCGGACGAGAGCATCTATGAAGAAGAATTCTTTAGCCAAGATAAATCTTCCGAAGATGAGTCGGAGTGAAGAGGAAATCTTTAGGAAAGAAATGCAAGAAGATATGTCTGGATTCTTTTTTCCAGACATCTATTTCTCATAAAGCCCTTATGAGAATCATGAAAGAGGATTCAAGGCTCAGCCTATACGATGGATTCTTTGTGGGAAAATTGGAAAAGTTCTTTCCAAGTTTCAAGAAGAGGAAACGCAACATCATATACAAAGTGACCGAAGGGGAAATTTCCATCCCAATGGAGCACACAGGAAATATGGTGGAAATGCAACTGGTTCCTTATGAAGAAATCAAGAAGGAACTAAGTAAACTCTCGGAGAGGATGTCCAAGACTATGTCTTGGGTTCATATTGGAGCTATTCGTATTCTCATCAAAGCTACATTCAAAGAAGGAATCGATACACCAATTGATATTGCTGTCTTTGATAAGAGAATCAAGAGCACAAGAGAAGCATGCCTAAGAGGACTCTTGGGAAATCTGTACGCAGGAAAAGTAGCATCCTACATTTATCCAAGGATTGCGTACAATCTAGAAGACCGAGATTTCAACAGGGCAATTACCCTTCATCAAGATTTTAAAAATAAAGACTTGATGAAGGAAGGGAACAGGCCTTACTCTATCACATATAGTATCTCGTATGCCCTCTCCAACACTCATCATTTGGATCTATTCCAAATGAAGGAGTATATTGAGATACCTGAAGTGTTCAAGAAAGTTGCATATGCAACTAGGCCAGAGATAATGGAGCTACCACCAATTCACGATATGGGTTTGCAGATCAAAGACAAGTCGATCTAGAGCAGATAAAACAGCCTCAGATTCGAGCAAAGAAGAATTTCTTTCCAAGAAGACAGAATGATTAGCGAGAAATAGGGAAAGAAACCAATCGTGGAGGTGATCCAGGAACCAAAAAAGTTCACAACTAAAGGTGAACTAAAATGCCTAGAAGGATGGAGTGGAGTCGAAGTAATATTTGATATCACTCAAAAGGAAAACTTTATTCCTTGTGATGTCCTGTATTATCTCCAACAACCAACAACTGGGAGATACCAAGGATAACTCAAACTCGGCGATCTAGAGCTGATAATCAAAGGAGTTGCAGGAAGGTTCCCAGAACATCTAGTACTGGGATTGGAGTTTCTCGAGGATCATAAACCTTGGGAAAGACTGCAAGATGGAATGGAGTTTACGGTTAAGGGAAAAAATACAAAGTCTACCAGTAGAGGCACGGGGTTTTAAGCTCTAATCTACTCATGGCCACAAGTCATTTTCGATATATATCACCGTAAGGATGATATATAAGGAACATCGTGCAGAGTATTTTGTGGCATGCATTGATTCAGGAGCCAGCATCTGCACAACAAAGGAAGGGGTCTTCTCGGAAGGCTCAGGCGAAAAACTACCAATAGTTCTCGAAAAGATTTCTTGCAAAGGGTGCTAATCCTTAATAGAAGAATCAAGCAAGTGAAAATCATGATCGGAGGAGCAGATCGTACCCCATGGTACAAGGTGAAAACTCCACCATTATATTTTCATGACACCGGTGCGGATATTCTGTTAGGAAATAATTTTCTACAGACATTCAAGCATTTTACCCAAGAAAACACAACTAGAGAGCTTATTTTCACAACCATTTGTGAACATAAGATCATCGCACCAAGACTGCGTAATGCATTTCAACGAAAAATGCCAATCAGATTTCGTAGCAAGCGTGGTGATAAAAGGAAAACTGAGCCATCCGAAGATGAATGATCGAAGGAGATATGGCAAAGCAGTCCTTCAGATGAGAACCGAGACTAGAAGAGGATGGAAGATGGAGAAACTATAGGAGAACACAATCCACCTTCTCAAAGCAAGCTTGGGAAAAACCTACAGAGAGACGTCACAATTGAATAACAAACATCTTTGGAGGACGTCAAGAAAAAGATACAGAAGAACTTCAATAAGGATCCTTTAGCCTGGTGGGATAAGAACGAGCTCAAAGCTTCACTCAAAGTAAAAGAAGGAAAGGAGCATGAGTTCGTGAGATATAAAGACTATCCTAATGAACCAAGAGGATCGAAAGGATATGCAGCTAATACTTAAGGAACATCTGTACCTTAAGTTAATATCACCAGGAGTATCTCCATACAGCAGTCCAGGATTTCTAGTTTGAAATCATAGAGAAGTCAAGCGGGAAAGCCAGGATCAACAACATCTTGGAGTTCGATGGATACTACACACCAAGTAGGGAACACTTGTTCAACTATATCAAGAATGCCAATGTATTCTCAAAGTTTGATTGCAAATCTGGATTCTACCATATTATGATGGAAGAAGGGAGCAATAAGTTCACAGCCTTCTCCACACCAGAGAGCCATTATATTTGGAATGTCATGCCTATGGGCTTGGCAAACACACCCCAGATATACCGAAGGATGATGGATAATCTTATCAAAGATTATTTCTCATTCATGTTTGTCTATGTGGATGATATCCTCATAGCCTCAAAGAACATGAAGGAACATTTAGCACATCTGGAAATTTTTTCAGAAGTATGCCACAAGGAAGGATTGATGCTTTCTGAAAAGAAAGCAGTAATAGCAACAAGGCAGATCGAGATCCTTGGAGTAGAGATCGACAAATCCAGAATTATTCTACAACCACATATTGTAGAAAAGGTCCAAGGATTTCCCGAAGACTTCAAAGACAAGAACCAACTCTAAAGTTTCTTAGGAGTGGTTAACTTTGCCAGAATGTTTATCAACAATCTGGCGCGATACAGGAAGGAGCTCAGTCCTTTGTTGAAAAAGGATGCTGAATTCAAATGGGATGATTCACACCGAGCAATGGTTAAACAACTAAAGGAGGTTTGCAAAAAGCTCCCCAAATTAGCCATTCCTAATGACGAGGATAAACTGTTACTATATACAGATGCCAGTGACCATTGGTGGCCAGCGGTGCTTACAAAGTCCACAGCAGAAGAAGAAAAGCCATGCAGATACTGTAGCGGGCTCTTTACGGAGAGCGAAGCAAATAGATAGCACATCAATAAAAAGAAGTTCTTTGCAGTTCGAAAGGCATTCAAGAAATGGCTGCTATTTCTTCTCGCGAAGAAATTCATCCTTAAAATTGATAACACAAGCGTCAAAGCCTTTTTAAAAAAAAGAATTTAAATCTAAACCAGAAAAGGCTAGACTACTAAGATGGCAAGTAGAATGCCAATATTATGATTTTAATATAGTCATTATTAAATCTGTTGATAATGTTTTGGCAGATTTCCTGACGAGAGATGGAAGGAGCTGAGATAGACTCCACCATGACTATTTCAAGAGAACTGATGGACAACCTTGAGTTGCTTCAGAGGGAATTCGAGAATCTGGCACTCAATGCAAGGCGTTCCGGAAGAATACAAGATAGTGATCAGACCAAAGTGTCTAATCGCATACGAGACTGTATTCAAAATGACACAAGTCTGTTTGAAGTAACATGAGAGCCACTCCTCCGAGATGTTGATAGCAATTGCAATCGACAAATGGAGAGTAGTCGACACGGGACTCTAAACCCGGAGCAAGGGATTCAAGTACCCTTAGCACAAGTCCTAGTCTGGAACCTCCAGAAGAGGAACCAATCCAAGGAAAAATCAAAGACTTGGGGTCACATCTAGAGTCGACAAATCAACCCAGCACATCTAGGGTCAAAGAGGGAGAGATCAACCTTAGGCCTATGATGGGCACTGCTAAGGTTGGTATTAACTTAGTTGATTTCTCTTATTGGCAGGAATACCAGGCCAGCTGGAAAAAATTAAACACCAGACAAGGAATCCGACCGGAGAAATGCCGGTGGATATATCTGGGGAATATCCTCGAGTTTTGATGCAAGAAAGCTCAAATCCAATGGATGTAAAGTAGTGGTATAACTTTGGGACACTAGCCTCGATCTATACTATTACACCAGGGTTTCCAGAACTTACAAAACTTCTAGAATCGCTGGGAGAAAAGGTTTTCAAGGCATGGGAGAATAACTCGACTCTATCTAGAGGAGATGTATTAGAGCTGTATTTCACCAGTGCGGCACCAGAACTAGTCAGAAAAGGCAACCATGAGGCCTTCTATTTCATCAAGCTGAGAAGACATGATGTTTCAGCATCAAATAAGATCAAAGAGTCTTCTGGAAAGGAACCAGTCTTTGTTTTTACATTTTCTGAAGAACAGATCTCTACGCGAAGAGCGAAGGGTTTGTATGCCTACATCAAAGCAATGGTGGAGGTAAAGTTCCCATTCAAGTTCGAGCATAAGTCTTTGAATGGGTCTTTCCTGTTAAACATGTTAAACACTTTAACAGGAAAGAAGACAGTGTTCGCTGAGTAGGCTTTCCAGGAAAAAACAAGAACTTCTCTGGAAAAATAAGATTCCAGTGAACAATCTCATCAAAGATATTGAACATGGCCCATTTTGGGCAATGGACGAACAAGGTATGTACAAGCTATTCCACCCAAATAGAACCAGAATTTGGGAAAGGGATAAGATTGGGCATAGAGATGATCAGAACTGCTGATCCACCCCCAACAAAGGAAACACGTGGAAAGAAGAGGGTGAAACCTCTCGGAATACCCAGGAGCCAAGAGAATCATCAGGCACCAAAGAGGACAAATGACTCCTTAAAAAAGCAAGAGCCAGGTGACCTTCCGAAAGGGTAAGAGACATGTGACCGACTGAAAAGATGACCTACAATGAGGAATCCAATAAAGAAACTAGCCAGTTGCTAAAGTTGGAATGCGAGGCAGATGACGTAAGTTCTGACGCCAACACAATGACGTAAGCAGTGACATCACAAAATATTAAGAGACTTTGAAATTTGGATTTCAAATCCAAAAGCCTCTATAAATAGGTGTGTTGAGGAAGCAGAAGGCATCGACCATCACCCTTTTTTTTTCTCTTTCTAGATCTTGTGTTCCTTTCTTTGTATGAGTATTCTGAGTGCAGCTACAATAGGTAGCTAAAGGAGTCATCTCCTCTTGTTCTGTGAGGATGAGTGTTAATAAATTTCTCCATTCAATAAATAAATAATCTTGGGCTACTGCTCGAATTATGCAACCCTCCATTATATTCTGCAACCTTAATCTCCATATTTTCTGACGAGAAACAGTAGCAACATCCTGTACACCAGTGTAGTAAATGAACCAGGGTTGTGATGAGGTCCGCTGAAGGAACGGGATTGAATCATCATACTGCGGGTGCGTGGTTGGTTGTGAGGAGCAGCTGTAAAACCTCCCGGATACCCGGTGGATTGACGGTGAAAAAAAGTACTGTTACTATTTCAAGTCGATTAATTACGAGATTAATATTGTTTAATTATTATACGAAAGCATGATGGGCCTGATATGATCGTAATGGACTATGTCTATTTTAAAGAAGAAAATTGTGATGAAAAGAAAGAGAGAATTTTGTAAATCATATACGGATATCAATCGGGTAGAATAAATAAAAGATTTTATTGATTTTAAAGAGAAAAAGGGTAATTATGGAATGAATAGTATAAAGTGGCTAGAAAAAATCTGTTATTATAAGGGTGGCTAGAAAAAAATTCAACTTAAGGAATAGTGGCTATTTTAAATTTTTGTCATTTAATTAACATGGAACGAATAATTAAAAAAAAAGTAAATGGTGTCACATTTGGTCATGAATCATGATAATGACTTTTATTCACAAGGAGTTGTTCTACTTACTGAAATCGAATTAAAGAGGTGAATAATTTCAGACAAGAAGTAGATTTATTTCTTAATCTGAAAATTTGGATGAGTATGGGTAGGTACGATCTCGATGCAATACCTAATAACTTTATTATATATATAGTATATATTTCTTTAATCTGAAGAATACCATAGCGCCAGATCTGACGAATTACAAATAGAGAGTCTCTCTTGTGAGATGGATTTTTTTGTGAGATGGGTTGACTTGAATAATGAAATTTTTTTAAAAAAATATGCAATTCATTTGCTTTCTTCAATATTCAATAAGTAGTCGTACTAATTTATATGAAATATATAATTCTTTAATACAAGAATATATATATAATTCTTTAATAAGAAGAATACTGTAGCTAGATCTATCGAATTTCGATGAAGTTTATTTTATTTAAAAAAGAAAATACTACTTCTTCCTAATTTTGAGATGTGGCATTTGTTTTTTTTTCCATAATTAAGGGATATAATATTTAATGTATAGAATAATATTTTAATGTATCGTTGATAGTTGTATTAGTATTGTATGTGAGTCTCATATAAATATATGAGTTGATATTGGGTCAAGAACTTGATGAGCGTTTTCTCAACACACAATTAATCCCCAAGTATGAAGGATATCAGTTGTAGTCTCGAAAGGTGACCAAGTGAATATCTAACCCAAGGGACGGCGTATTATCAATTTAATTATTTACTAAATTAATTAAGACAAGTGTGGCAATATAGTTTGAGGTTTAGAATTATTAAACTAATAAACAAGTAATTAAAATAACAAATAAAATAAATATCACTTGAAGAATACGAAAGTGGATCAAGTAGGAGAATATGTAGCTCTAGGATAATCCAGTTTCACTATTTAACTTCTCTTCCATGTGTCAATGTCCGACTCTACCTTGTGGAATATGGACGCATCACTAAACCATGCATATCTACTCTATAGACACAAGTAAACATGCGTGTAACATGTGTGAATAACCTCGGAGCAAGAGATATAATTTCACCCCCCTTTCTAGGTACTATCAGTATCAATTATTTCCCCCTAGGATTGGTACTCTAACCCGATATGATCTCCCTTTATAGGTACTATGAAATTATCCTCTTTATCCTACTTATTAACCCGAATTCAATTCAATTAATAAGTATTCATATAAGATAGTTCTAATGAAGCTTCGGAGTCCCCTCACTTTGAATCATAACATGGAATCCTGTTCAACAGTGAACGCACTCAATCTACAACCAAGATATATATTCAGACTCTATATACCAATTGAAGATGCACAAAATGACCGTGAATATGGATTAAGAAAGCACAATCATATATAAAAAAAATCCACAAGTAGTGTTGTACGGAGTGTATACATGAAAGTTCAATTAACTAGATAAAATCTTCAAACTCCTAAATCTACCAAAAAGGCTCTAGCCCATGATGTTTCGAAGAATAATCATGGGAGTTGGATAGATCTTACCCGATGTCCAGAAAATAGAAGATAAATTAGGAAACGAATAAACCCTTGATATGGCGTCTTCATGCCCTTCTCCATCTTGAATCCTCCTCTTGGTTCTCCTCTTGATTCCACAAACGAATCTTTAAAGTGATGGATGGATGGAGGAAAGGAAGTGGTTGATGGATGGGTGATCCCCCCTTGTGGGGTGTTGTATGGTTGTGGCCTCTCCTCGGTGATTGGTGACGCTTTTCTTGACTGCATGAGCCTCCTTTTATACTTGTAATCACGTCTCTAGGGCTTGGAATGGACTTTTCAAGTGATCCCACGCGTTTTGGCCTCGAAAATACGTAAGTTCCCGCATGTAGGTTCGACCTCGTCAAACAGGTCGAACCACTTGCTACAGGTCGAACCACAGGTCAAACCCTGCTACTGGATTTGCGCAGTCTCTCTCGTTTTGCGTATAAATTTCACATTCGACCTCCGAATTGAGTGATTTTTGCGCTCACACGATCCTCTCTTCCTTGGCTTTCTATCCATATAAAGAAATTATAAAAACTCAAGAATTGAATATGTAACAGGCCATGGAAAGTAGCACTGCAATTCTATTCGGCACAGCTCGCGCGGTGTCACCACTTTGCTCATAACTTCCTCGTTCGGACTCCGAATGGGATGTTCTTTACGCCAAAACGACCCTCTCTTCAGTGGCTTTCCAACCATATATCACACTTCCCGTTCAGAGCTCCAAATCAATACAGAATAATTACACAATTTGGATGTGCGTTTATCAGCATTCTTGCACAAATTGCACCTTTTCTCAAACTTGGCTCTTTTGATCATTTTTCCACCTAAAACACAATAAAACACCTCAAGTGCACATAATTCTCACATATATCGAATATAAGACATTTGTGCTCATATAAGACTACAATATCAATCAAAAATGTGTTAAATTGGATATTAAAATACTCTTATTTTCACTCTCATCAAACCCCCAAACTTACCCGTTGCTCGTCCCGAGGCAACAAAATAAAATAAAGAGAAGAGAGTAAGAAAATTAGCAGGAAAACAAGGACTATGACAAATACCCCTCTCAAAATACAATTGTCCTCAACTTAGGTCATGCAACTCTTATTACATGTAATAATCAATTCAAAGCATACAAGTTAAGACAATCACCACCAATTCAATTGCTCCATCAAATGTTTCACACGGGAAGTATTATCACTCACACTCAAGTGTAAAAGATGTACACTTATGGGTTAAGGTGTTTACGCACAGATTCAATTCAAGTGCATGCGTAACCATAAGCTTGCCAAAAGTCTCAAACTCTTCACCACTAAAAGTATGATTCGACAATAGGATCAAAAAGGACTTTTCTTTTGGATGTAATGTTGGCTCTTTGGTTAAGGTAGGAATATATGGACAATGTGACTCAAATAGTGGAGAACTAAAGCTGATTGATCACTTCAACTTTCATCCTCTCTTCCTTTTCAATGCAGACGATTTTCATTCCTTCTTCACCTTCAAGCACAATTATTTTTCTTTTCTCAAGCTCATCCGTTTTTTCTTCTCTTTTTCTGCTTTTTCTCTTGAGGTATCAATTTCGGGTACTACCTCACGCATCCTCCATAGGGTACTAGATTTAAGCACTACCCTAGGGTATTTGATTCAATGGAGTACTAGATTTAAGCACTACTC
The DNA here is from genome assembly GCA_023678885.1 of Pogostemon cablin. Classification (NCBI taxonomy): domain Eukaryota; kingdom Viridiplantae; phylum Streptophyta; class Magnoliopsida; order Lamiales; family Lamiaceae; genus Pogostemon; species Pogostemon cablin. Next base: position 460 of record JAHCLQ010000625.1, on the reverse strand, counting down.
CATGCTTCTCCTTAAATGCACTATCAAAATCCATCACTAATTCAATACCAATTTCATTCCTTCCCAAGCTGTTCGTTATCAAGCTCTATCAACACACTTTGAAAAGTCATTAATTCTCCACTAATAAGACAATCAAGGCTCAAAAAATTAAGATGCTCAAAGTGGTTATTTCACGTAGGTTGCCAAAGAATGAGGTTTTTAGGCTCAACGGGGCTAACTACGGATAAACAATCATATGGTATAGAAATTATTTGGCTAAGTGACTTATAAATTCAAAGATGGCCTAAAATCATCTCCCATTATCTATCACATATGTAGTTTCAAGTAAGACAAGAGGCAAGTTCTAGAATACACACACAAGAACGATACTCACCAGAAAGAAATATCATGTGATTATGTACATGATCAACGAGGCTCAAAATCTCACATGGGTTTTTAACAAGTAACAGAGCACTTTTTA